>CABHPR010106470.1:8668-22470 GCA_902168415.1 Peromyscus melanophrys
AACAAGGCCACACCTCCTCCAACAAGGTCACACCTCCTCCAACAAGGCCACACCTCCTAATCTAACAGTCCACCACTGGAAACCAAACATTTAGATAAATGAGCCAGTGGGGTCCATCCTCATTCAAACCAACCACACTCTCCATGGCTTTCTAACTTGCTTTCTTATACAACACAGGACTACCTGCCCAGGACACTGCCTACAGTGAGCTGGGTCCTCCCACATCAATCATTAATCAAGAAAATGCTCCCATAGTCATGCCCACAAACCAATCTGATGGAGGAGATTCCTCAGTTGAGGTTTTCTCTTCCTAGGAGACTCATATTTGTGTCAAGTTAACAAAAACTAACCAGCACAACTGACCCCTTGTCAACTTGACATACGAACACATCACTATTAAATCATAGTCTTTCCTTTCTTGTTTATCTCCACAATCTCATGTTAATATTGCAGTATAAAACATAGCATAACTCTGAAAGTCCCAGTCTTTTAAAACTTCAACCCCTTTAAAATCTCAAAATCTCTTTAAACTATCCAAATTCTCTTATCTATAGGTTCCTGTAAAATCAAAAACAAGTTAAACACTTTCTTATGCTAAAATGGAAGAAGCAGGGCATTAAAAGAATAACACTTAAGCAAAACCAAACTCCAAGAGAGTAAGTACCTAGGTTTCCACTGTCTGGAATTCATTCATGGCTTTCTGGTCTCCAGAGGGCTTGGGCAGGTCCACCTCTCCAGCTCTGTTATTCATAGCACACACAGCTTGTCTTACATGCTTGTCAGCTCTACTCCAAACTTGCTGCTATCCTTGGAGGTCATCCCAGGTCCTCACATTTCAGATATGTTGGGGTTTCCACTGCAACTGAGGTAAGATCTTCACCAATGGCCTTTCCTGGGCTCTTTGGGGACTCTGACCTTGTCACATGGTGCCATGCCTCATCTTCTATGTTCCCTTTAATTCTGGAGTCTCTACAACTGAAACTTCAAATCCACCAGTGGCTTCTCCTGGTCTCTCACAGTGCCAAACCTCAACTGCTCTCCATGACCCCTTCAGTCCTGCCAAGTCCACCAAAACCAAGAGCACACAGAAGACTCAGAGTACTATGCCTGGCTGCCAGTTTGAGATACGGGCTTGGCTTTCTCTGATCCACAGCTTATGTGTGCTGAGGAAACAGTTTCCAGAAGATTTCACTCAATGGTGCTGGTCTTTTATTAATCACAGCTGATTTTTCAGCCCTAGCTGAAGCTAACCAGCATCCACTGTCCCAGCAAAGCAAAGATTTCACTCCCAAAGATTCTTAGTCCACAACATCATGTAAATGACCCTGATAGAGTCTTTGCTTAACTCTTAAACTTCACAAGCCAGACCCTCATTATCTGTATTTTCTCAGCATTATCTTCCAAGATCTCACAGAACAGCTCACTAAACTCCATGTACTCAATGGCTTTTCCAGTTCCAGGTTCCAAATACTTCCACAGTCTTGGCTAAAATAACATGGTTAGGTGTTGTGGAATATTAGTTTAACTATGTAAAGATGTGTTGCATTTGCTTGTGTTGCAGATTAATTGTTTAACTAGGTAAAGATACGTTACTTTTGTTTATGATACATTTGTTTAACTAAGTAAAGATGTGTTGCTGTTCTACCTTGCCTGCCTAGGGTACCTGATGATCTAATAAAAAGATGAATGGCCAGTAGCTAGGTAGAGGAGGTATAGGCAGGACTGGCAGGTAAAGAGAATAAATACGAGGAGGAATCTACGCTCAAGAGAGAATGAAGGAGAGAGAGAGGGAGACACCCGGGACCAGCCAGTCAGGCAGCTGACAGACAGACAGACATGGAGGAAAAAGGAAAGTAGGACATACAGAAGGAAAGAAAGGCAAAAAGCCCTGAGGCAAAATGTAGATGAAGAGAAACAGGCTAAATGAAGTTATAAGAGCTAGTGGGACAAGCATAAAGCTGAGCTTTCATAATTAATAATAAGTCCCCGTGTCATGATTTGGGGGCTGGCAGTCCAAGAAAGCCTGCTGCAGTTAGGTCTCTGACAGAAATATTCATGTTTCTGATACTAATTTCTGTTGTAGTTTGCTTTTGTTGCTGTACTAAAATATTGCAACCAAAAGCAACTGTGAGGGGGTGGTATTACATCTTGCAGGTTAGAGTCCAGCATCCAAAGAAGCCAGAAGAGCTCGTAGCAGGAAGCAAAACAGAGGCCATGGAGGAACATGGTTTACTGACTTGTTCTCCAAGGCTTGCTCAGCCTTTCTTATAAAACACAGGACCACCTGCCCACAGTGGCACTGCCCACAGTGGGCTTGGGCCCCTCATATCAATCGTTAATCAAGAAAATATCCCTGCAGACTTGACTACAGGCCAGTCTGATGAAGGCAATCCCTCAGTTGGAGGTCCTTCTTCCCAGGAGACTTTGTGTTAAGTTGACAGAAACTAACCAGCACAGCAGCCATGTCACCGACACTTCTAGATTCAGCTTCTGGGCCACCTCCTGCAAGAAGCCTTCCAAAACACACCTCTCCCAGTCAGGTTAAATGGCTTTCCTGAGGTACTCTACATGGCTAGTATCTCTGTACTTGGGAGATATTCAGTGGGTAAAGTGGCTGCCATTCAGGTCATGAGGATCTGAATTAAGATCCCCAGGATCCGCACAAGGCTGGATATGGCAGTGAGCCACATCTATAATCCCAGCTCCTACATGGAGATGGCAGGCAGAGACAGGACAATCACTATAAACTCATGGGTCAGCTAGCTTCACACACTCCACAACAAAATAACAAAAGAGGCGTTAACAACTCAAACAAGGTGGAAGAAGAGGAAAGGGTTTATTACAGCTGACAGGTTAGAATCCACTACTGAAACCAAAGTAGAAACTCAAGGCAGAAACCTAGAGGATGGAACTGAAACAGAGACCATGGAGGAAGCTGTTTGCTGGCTTGTTCTCCAAGACTTGCTCAGCTTGCTTGCTTATAACTCAGGACCATCTATCTGCCCAGGAGTGGCACTACCCACGGGTTGTCCTCTGAGCTCCACCAATAAACCATGGCACACCTGTGCCTGTACTCACATGCATGAACACACACACAATTTCTGTGAGAGAAAAATCAGTCATGACAACAGCATCAATAAACACAGCAACAACCATCAATGCACTGAGCACTCTGCACAAGACATTTGCACATGTTGTAAACACCCTCATTTTGAGTCCTCACCCCAGCTTGCAACAGTAGAAGTGTTTCCCACTAGTTTTGAAGGAAGTAAAAAGAAATTTAGAGCAGTCAGGGAGTTTCCTCTGAGCACCTAGGAAAACCAGGATTCCGATTTGCAAAGCCTGAGGAGCCACCCAAATGCTTTCCTCAATCCTTCAGCTCCAGTGTCTCTGTAACAAGTGTATTCCTCCACAGACCACTTCAACAAATTCAGATCTTGGAGTAAGAGACAAAAAGACCCAATAGTTTAAGGACATTAAAAATTACTGTTGATGGGGCAACATTGCATTCTAAGGCTTAAAAACAAAAACAATGATCCCATTAGGTGCTAAAACGGTAATCAACTGGTTGAATATGAATTTTATTGCTATGGTAACCATAAAGCCCCGAGGTAATAAAGAGGCCCTGCCTGTGGTGGGGAGCACATTCTGTTGCCAGTCCTCCATCAAACACCATCATTCTATTAGTCATTAAAAATTGGAATAACACCCTTGACAATAATTTTTATTGCTTTACCTGTAAAACATAAGGATAAGAAATAATTTTGTCAACCGGAAAGTGTTGGTAATAACTCAGGCACATTGGTGAGATGCCTGAGGTCTGGATCCCTGTGAACAGCTGAAATGGGGCTGTGAAAGCTGCTTCCATAGAATTTGTTTCTCTCCTTCACTTCTAGTACTCTGCGGACAAGGAAAACTGTGCTCAGAAACAAGTTGACAGCAGATCTGTCTGGAGCTTGTGGCCTACACATAAAGTTGGCTTTGTGTGTATGTGTGTGTGTGTGTGTGTGTGTGTGTGTGTGTGTGTGTGTGTGTAATGTGACAGGTAGGTGGATATATAGGTGTTATGTGGTGTGTGTGTATGTGTGGTGTGGTGGGTGTGGTACATGTGTGTATATATGTATGTGGGGTGTGTGTGGTATGGTGTGTATGTGTGGTGTGGTGTGTGTATATATGTGCTGTGCGTATATGTATACATGGTGTGGTGTGTGTGTGTATGTAGTGGGTGGGTGGGTAATATGGTGTGTGTGTATGTGTGTGTGTGTGTGTTTGTGTGTGTGTGTGTATAATGCAGTGAGTGGTGTATATGTGTGGTACAGTGTGTGTGTGTGTGTGTGTGTGTGTGTGTGTGTGTGTGTGGTATGGTGGGTGGGTGGGTATGTATATGTGGTGTGGTGTGTGTGTGTGTGTGTGGTATGTTTGTTTGAGAATTTCATGTGGTGAGTGGTGTGTGTGTGTGTGTGTGTGTGTGTGTGTGTTATGTTTGAGAATTTCATACATGTATATAATGTGTTTTGGTCAAATCCATCCTCCATTCCCCCCTCACCTCTCTCCAAGATCACTTTTCCTCCCAATGGCATGCACTCTTTTTTTAACTCACTGAATCCTCTTAGCACTGCATGTATGTATGTGATCACAACATCTCTTCTAGAACCCCCAACTCATCCTCTGGTTAAACTGGCTGCCTATAAAATTCTGCATATCTACCTGTCCCTCTCCCTGCAACCCTCACCTTCTGCCTCCTGGTACCAGGTACATGCCACCATACCCAGCCGCCACATTCAGGTCCTCATGCGTGGATAGCAGACACTTTGCTGGGTGAGCCGTCTCCCCTGGCAAGACTCAGTCTCCCAATCTGTTAAAATAAAGACAGTGCGGATTCTACTTCATTTATGCCTCATATCCAGGGATTATGGCCCTGGCCTCCTGGGGTTTATGCTTTGGGTAGAGACAGATATTAATGCTCCTAATGCACAATGCGTATGTGTTTGTGAGGTATCTCTCAGGAAAATGAAGCTACTTGATGCAGGATAGAGACTGTCCCCAAAGATTCATGTGTCAAAGGCTCGGTCCCCATCTTGGCTCTGCTTGGAAGTTGTAGAACTTTTAAGGCTTGGTGCTTAGGGGAGATCTCATCTTCATTGGGGAGTGTACCCTTGAAGGGAATGCTGGGTGTGTAGTCTTTTCTGATCTTTCACTTCCCAGCTGTGAGATCTGGCTCCAACCATGCACTTCTGTCATGATGGATCACCTCACCACAGTCCAAAAGCCACAGGGCTGGAACTTCTGAAGCCCTGAGCCATACAAACCTTTCTCTCTATAAACTGCTCTTCTGTTACAGTAACTGAAAGCTGACACACCATTCTGTATGTTTTAATTATGATGAGATTTGATACGAGAGATTTGCACATCTGTTGGAAAGCAAAGGCTGTAAAGGCAGAGAAGCTGCCCTGGGTAAACTAAGGCTGCAGCATTAAAGGAGGCTTTCAAGAACTCACCCAAAGGGCCCTGAAGTTCCCAAGAGCCACCTCAGCCTGCAAACCTGAGAGGAGAGATCTGTAGGAAGTGCCTGGAAAGGGGTGAAGAAATAACTCAGTTGGTAAAGACCTTGCCAAATTCCCAGCACACACATGAATAGCACAGCATGGTGGCATGTTTGTAATCCCAGAGTTGAGGAGGCAGAGACAGGCAACCTGGCAAGCTCCAGGGCAGTTAAGAGACCCTGTCTCAAACAAGGTGTATAGCCCCTGAGGATAACACCTGAACACACACACACACACACACACACACACACACACACACACACACACCCCTCGAGCTCCTACTCTGATTTACCTGGATGAGGGACAAGCCAATGTGGAGCAGAGTTAGGGTTTATTAAAATTTGTTTGTTTGTTTTTAATATAGATTTAGATTTAAGCACTGAGGCTCATAAAGAGACATGTGGATATGGGTGTCTCAAAAAAGTCATGTTTCATTGTATTACAATAGCCATGTAGAGGATTTTGCTAGAGTTTGAAGTTCTCTTTAAAGGGTTGTTAAGGAATTTGAATGAGATCACAGGGTGACTCCTGTGGTGCACAGACAGGATTACAGCTGATAAGGTAACACTCTGATGACAGGAGTTTAAGGGAAGCTAAGACGTTTCCGCTGTCAACAAAGCTAACAGACTTGTTTGTGAGATTCTTAGAAAATATCTGAGGAGGGAACAAAGCCATACTCAAGGTCACACTCAGGCCTGAAGCCTGGTTTATTGCTATTTTAACATTCTCACTGATAATATCTCTACATAAAAGGGCAGTCTTTATGTCAGCAGCCTTCAGATGAAATGTTAACTGTGCTGGAATTCTGGATTCTCACCTGGCAAGAGGCTTCAACCAGACTGGAGTAAGGGGTTCCTTCTCACTCTCGTGTCCCCTTAATTTTTCCTGTCTTTTTTCATCTTACTTTATTCTACCCATGAATGGACGATGGACAGATGTCCAGAGAGTGAACAGGAGAGTCAGGACACTTGTATCCAATAAAGAGAAGGCTGTTTATAAAAGAAAAGTCTAGAAAGTATCTGTGGGTTTAACAATCTAGAGAACATTATGACCACAGTGAGAGATGTTTGCTGGACAAAGAGACTCCCAGAGGTGATGGAGGCCAGACAGGATGAGAAATGGGCGCATAGCAGGGAATCCATTTTATGCCAAATTCAGTCTTCTGATAGCTAGCCCAGTCTCTAACGAGTACTTTATTCTTTTTTTTTAAATTACACTCATGATATTCATTAATTACACTCATGATATTAATCACATTTGTGGTATTCATAGATTACATTCGCAGTATTCATTCAATTATATATATATATTTTTTTTAATTTTAAATGCCGAATGTCATTTATTGAAGCGGGGAGGAGGTCTTAAATACAGGCTTACAGCACAATGGGAGGACCCCGGAGGACAAAAGTTCGCTACTGATGTTTTACAATCTTGCATCTAAGCTGTTAACGCCCATTATTCAGGATACACAGACAAGGAACTTCCCTTAAGCATTCAGGAGGGTGGAACCTGGCAGGAAATTAGCATAGGGAGGATATCAAGGTCAAGGTCCATAAGCAAGGCAATAGTTACCCAAAACGGGGGCCAGGGCCCTACAGGTCCCCCTTTTATTAAAAAATGAGCTTCTGACTTGGGTTGTGTGGGACGTCAGCAGGTCACCTTACCCGTCATGGAGACGCCTGCCCAGGCCACACAGGTGCTCTGTCTTAGGTTGGTGAGTGCCCCCCAGGCATTACCAGTCTCTGAATACTCATTATCATACAGGCTCAATCGTGTGTGAGCTGCATAGTTAATTGCTGCCAAAGATCTCAAAGTGGCACTGGGCTTGCAATCTGTGTGTTCGATACAGAAAAGACCAACAGAGGTCCTATCTCACCCATAGCCAGCAGGCTAAAGGCAACTGAGCCATTCCCTTCCTTAACGAGCCATACTGTACGTTGGAGTCCTTGTAAGATAGTATCCCAAAAGCAACTGGAACTTGAGTTTATAAATTTATAATTTTCAAAGCCAATCGAGATGTATATAACTACTGAATTAAATTTATCATGCCCAATAGAATGAAAGATTAACTAACTGTGGTAGCTACTATGAGTACTTTATTCTTATAATGGCTATTCCATTCTCACAGTGGCTAGCCCATGCTCTTGATGACTACTCCACTCCCATGACGGCCATCCCACCTCTTGATTACTAGCTCATGAGGTAATACAAGCCAATTCTAAAAGGCATGTGCTTAGGGAGGAGAGAGATAAGGGACAGTGGCTGATGATATTTTAAACATGGGTTGGATCTAAGTTCATTTTAAAGATTCAAGAGAGAAAAATGCAGGGCATGCAGGGGCAGGGGGTGCGTACTAAAGTAGGAACCAAATACAAGCTGATGTAAACAGAGTTCCAGGAAGCAAAAGTTGAATGTGACCCCCCCACCACCAAAGTTGCTATGTTGTAAACCCAAGTTCCAACACAAAAGTGTAAGCAGAAATGACTAGGTAATGAGGGCTCTGCTTTCCTTAATGGAGTGGTGGGCTGATCATCAAAAGAATGGGATAGCCATCATGAGAGTATGCTAGTCATTAAGAAAGGAGGTTAACTATCAAGACAGTAAGCTAGCTATAACAAGAGTGGGCTTGTAATCAAGAGAATGGGCTAGCCATAGTGAGAGTGAGCTAACCATCATGAGAATGGGATTCCCATCATGAGAGTGGAGTAGTCATCAAGAGCATGGGCTAGCCATCATAAGACTGAGTTTGGTATAATATGTGTCCCTGCCATTCTCTTGCTCCCACCCACTACCTTACCCTTCTGGACAGTATGATCATTTTCAATAGATGTGGGCCCTAGACCTCAGGTCAAGGCTTCAAAACTGTACCAAATAAATGTCCTTATCAATTACCCTGTTCTGTCATAGCAACACAAAAGAAGAGCCAGGATTCAGGGACAAACTCACTCCCCTCACGTCTTTGGCCCATGTTATACCCCCTTCCTTTGCACCCTAGGAGCTCTGCTGCCTTTAACATGACTGACACCCAAAACTGAAGGGTCTTGGGGTCCTTAAAAAGTCAGATCCAGAGCACAGAAGTGTGACTGAGCCTTGCCCCTTCCCACAGGAAAGCTCAGCCAGGACAGATGTAGTCCACAGGCCTAAGAGAGCTCCCAAGAAGACCTTTCATGTGGTTCTCCAGACCCCTTGGCTGGGAAACTCCCAAATACAAATAGAAGATGCTCTCAAGGGATCAAGAAGCCTAGAAGTCACTCTAGGTCACTACAACACCTTCATCCACAGAGGTCTTAAGTTCAAAGCTCAGGTCCAGTTCAGGATTCATACGTATTCACTTGTAAATGCAACTGTCAGTCAGCCTCTGAAGCACCTGTGGGTCCCCTCTATGGCATGGCATGACTTTGCTCTCAATCAACCTGACACATTTAAATTAAATGTAATCGATGTCATGCCTTGTTCCACAAAGAACTGGAGGTAATGTACCAAGATATATGTGAGACACTAGGATTAAACACCTATAGAACCAAGCAAATAGATAATAAAATTGACTGGTGGTGTAGCTCGGGGGTAGGATGACTGCTAGCACAGGCAAGGTCCTGGGTTCAATCCTTAGCACCCTAAGATAACAAATTTAACAAAGAGAAATTAAAGAAATAGAGTCTAAATCTAGCTTGTAAAGGTAGACTCAAGTCTCCGCCACTGGCCACAAAGATGTTACACATTTGAATCTGAGCTTTGTAATAACTAAAGAGGGAAAAAACGCATCTAGCACATGAAGGCCAAGCCATCAGGGTCCAGTGGCCCAACTGCATTGTCACCTTCAAGATTTAATGAAGGTTGGAGAGATGGCTCAGTGGGTAAGGTGTTTGCCTCACAAGCATGAGGACCTGAGTTCCATCCCCAGAACCCATGTAAAGAGGCTGGCAGCTGTGCACTTGCAATCCCAGCACCAGCGAGGCAAAGACAAGTGGATCTGGGGAAAGTCCCAGGTCAGTGAAAGACCCCATCTCAAAACCAGGATGAATTGTGCTCAAGTATTGACACCTGAGATTGTCCTCTGGGTTCCATATGCATGCACACACATGTGCACATACACACAAATGCACACACAGAGGTTGAAGTCACACCTGCTAAAGGAGAATATGGTACACCTAACCCTGACATTCTAATCCAGCAGAGATAAAAGCAGGTCCACATATCACAAGGGACAACAGGAACCGCCAACTTCTCTCTTCCAAAATGTTCTAAGTTACAAGACACAAGTGTAGAGGCCATTGCAAGAGCTTATAGCACAACTCAGCTCAGTGGTTCCTGGTGTGGTAAGAGGTTTGGCTCTGGTGGGGCCAGAGCACCTAGCTGAGGCTTAGAGATATTAAGCAGTTGCTCAGAGCTGCACAATTAGGCAGGGGCAGAGTGATATCCCTGCATGCCTGGAACCCAATCTGGAAATCTGCTGAGCTGAAGAGCAAGGCTGAGGATCCCACTGCAGTCAGCCCCTCCCTCCTCCAGCCTGGGAGCCCAGCCCAGGTACCAAGATACTATGGGAGCTGAAAGAGCATCATGGAAGTGGAATCTGTACCCTCATACAAAACTCAAGTAACCTTCTGGGCTAAACAGGCACCTCTGGAGGCTGGCTAAGGCAGGGTGGACACCACTGCTCAGTGACTGGGAAATCCTTTCTTCTCTGTCTACCTGGCAGGTCTGATGTTGTGGACATCAGGACTCGAAAAGGGTGATGACTCCTTCTGGAGCTGAGGAAGCAAACAGCTCACTTCTGGATGATTCCCACAGGCTACTCTACATCTCCCACAGAGCCCATGGGGCCTGGCCTCTGCCAATGTCCCACTCACCCCTGTCTTCTGGGCAGACAGGGAGTTCCTTAGAAGCCAGGTTCCTGAGCAGGTATTGGCAGAGTATGAAGAGGCTATAAAACCATCAGAGCCAAAGTGTCCTGCCTGTTACAGGGCGGGTTGGTGTAATTTCAGTGATAAGGGTGGCCTGCAGTTGTGAAAGAGATAGGTGGTCCCATAAACCCAGGTCACCAGCAGGGCATGGGGTGAAAAGGTAAAGGGAAGAGGAGGATCACCTTCCCCTAAAGAGTTTGTGACTGGAAATATGGTCCGGTTGGGGTGGGGGAGTAAGGGCCTGGGGTCCTAGGACCTGCTCTTTTTCCAACCTTGGGGCTCCGGCCAGACCCAGGGAAGGTAGGTGGGTGTAGGCACCAGGTAGGCTGGCATAGGCAGAAAGCTGGAGACTCACTTGACAACTGTGGAGGAATCTGTATCTGTACCCCAACCATCCTCAGGACCCACAATCCCTGTTCTCCCCCACCATCTAAGCACAGGTCTCTGCAGCCTATGCCAGCTCTGGCTGAACAGCCCAGTGGTCAGACATTCTGAGCATGTCACTCGACAACAGCTCTGGTGACCCAAAACTGAGTCCCTAAAGAATGGCCTGTCTGTGTTGGAACACAGAGTATCAGGTAGGGTACAGAGAGTGGAGATACCTCAGTCAGTGAGCCCTGGGAAATGACACTTTCCTCAAATCCCTGCAGGTGGCTGTGCCCCTGGGGAGGAACCAGCTGAAAAGAAGCTATTTGTTAAACTTCCTGCAAGGTGTCTGGAGAAAACACTTGGGTGGCTGCTAAGGATGAGGAGACACAGCCCAAACTCTCAGCCATCACAGAAAGAAAGAACTCCATATCTGGTTACAGGGCCTGCATACAACCTGGATGTTGGTACCACCAGGTAAGGCCCCAGGGTATGGACAGATAGCCTGAGGCCTTGACCAGGACCAGATACACCCCTGAGCTGACAGTTCTTTGTGACTCAGAATGTGTTCTTGGCTGTCACTGCTACCTCCTGGTTGTCAGGTCCCATCTCTGCAGAATGAAGGGTGATTCAATCGCACTCTGATTCTATGGTCCTCATCCTCCCACCCAAATGGAAGATTGTCTGCAAGGAGCAGCAGAGGGACGAAATCGGGCTGTCCACTGCTCCTACCCTGCAGAAAGTGGCACAGGATTCCTTCAAGAGCACAGGATTAGGATACAGGCCTGGGCAGGGCCACAGTATGCGTTTGCTCAAGTTCTGCACTGCACAAAAGTACTCAGCTAGGGACAGGCTGAAGTCTTCCTGAAACAGGCTAATGCTCCTTCCAATGTGCACTCATGTGCCCCGTGAGCAAGTGACAACTCTGAACTCACAGTCAAAACCAAGTTCTCACTCTGTGACTTCAAGCAACAGGGCGAACCTGCCCTTCAATATCCTCATATCAGAAATGGGGCTCACCACTGCTTCCCAGCTGTAATGACCTGTAGTGACTGAGACAGTCCATCTCCAGGACAGAACAGAGAGGCTAACTCACAGCAAGTTCCCAGTAAGAATTTCCAGAGTTTCCTTCCCCCAGCCCAAGTCACCCAGGCAGCCATGAAACCATCTGCGGGTAGGAGCCTCCTCTCACCATATACCCCACAACCCCTAATGAGATTGTCACAGTATCCCATTTTCACCCTAAAACGCTCACTATGGGCAGTACTTTTGACATTCACTAGATCAAGCAGTGAGGACCAGGTGAGAGTCGAGGTGAACAGTCACAGGATAGCTGCATGTGTGGATTTTCATTTTTTTAACGTGAACTTAGGTCAACAGACTCCTGTCTACTGATTCACATCATCTCTCTCTTCTTGGTTCTTCCATATTCTACCTGAGAAACAACATGACTAAAGAGTAAACATGGGTCCCAAATGCTCCTCTGACCCCACTTACTTACCATTAAGGGTTCTTCACATCCTATCCAATCACAAGCTCTCCTGAACTCTCTTGCTGCAGGCTTCTTCTGGGGCTGAGAATAGAAGATAACACCCTTCTCAGTGGGCAGAACCATCTGGTGTTAGGACTGGAAGCACTAGATGGTGATGGGGTCAGAGACACACATTTAGCAGGACTTTATTTGACGACACTCTTATGGAAGGCTCTGAGCTGGTCTTTTAGTTGGTGGGTGCCTTAATGGTTCATTGAAACAGGATCTCATTCTTTGGCTCAAGCTATACTGAAACTTACCATATAGCTTAAAACTTGTAGCAACCCTCCTGCCTCAGCCTCCCAAGTATGATTATAGGTGAAAGCCACTACACTCAGCTCAGTGAGTCTTTTTTTTTATTAGTCATTCCTGTACTGCTTTCAAATCTTCACTATCACAAGCTTTTGTCGCTGAGAATTTAGAAAACAGGAGTCATTCTAGAAACATCTGTGGCTGTTTTGTCTGCAAATTTCGGGCCTCTCCATCATCTAGAAAACTAACCCATGTTTTAACTGGCTGTTTCCTATGTGTTATAGGACAGGGAGCTTAAGGACACTGATCACTCTTTGAGGAGCTCAGGTTCTGCTTGGCAGTGATGTGTGAGTATAGTGGAGGTTGATAGTAAGTCAGAAATAAATATAACAACATCCCCAAACTGGGCAGCAAGGGGCATGAACCTGGGGCTTTGAGCTGGGGAAAAATTCTGGCTGTCAGTTTATAGTTCAAATATTAAACTAGGAGGCTGGGGAGATGGCTCAGTACTTATAGTACTTGGCTTACCTGAAGAGCAAGAAAACCTGAGTTTGAACCCCAGAACCCACATACAAAAGCCAAGAGTGCATGTACTTTTATGTAGTGTCCTGGGGAAGAAGAGACAGGTGGATCCTTGGGCTTATTGAATTGGTGAGCTCCAAATACAGTGAAAGGCCTGCCTCAAAAATAGGTTGAAAACTGAAGGAAGAAGGCTCCCGTTGTTGACCTATAGTGTACATGCACTCACACACACACACACACACACACACACACACACACACACACACACACGAACGAACGAGACCTATTTCGCTGAGATGTAAAGTGAGGAGTCCTAGCTGAACACTCACTCAGCACAGTGGACCCACCTGCCACCTTGCCTTTCCTTCATCTAAGTCTCACAATCTCCCAAAACAGTGCCACCAGCGTGGGACTGGGACTCAACACATGAGCCGAGGAGGAACACTGCCCATTCAAACCACTACTTGCTCTGTTCAATTTAACACTTGGTAAATCCTGATAAACACCTTAGAAAAGGTGAAAGCAAGGGCGGTGGAAGACGGTACAGGCCTTTAATCCCTGTACTTGGGAGGCAGGAGGCAGACGGATTCCATATAGTGAGACCTTGCGAAGAAGAAGCAGAAGCAGAAGCAGAAGCAGCGGAGGAGGAGGAGGAGGAGGAGGAGGAGGAGGAGGAGGAGGAGGAGG
>CABHPR010106472.1:0-11042 GCA_902168415.1 Peromyscus melanophrys
GATTGAGCTATATAGAATAATTGACACCCCATTTTATTTTATTTTTTGGTTTTGTTTTGTTTTTCAAGACAGGGTTTCTCTGTGTAACAGTCCTGGAACTCACTTTGTAGACCAGGCTGGCCCTAAACTCACAGAGATCCCTGGGATTAAAGGAATGCCCAGCCCAAGTGCCACACCTCTTTAATCCCAGCACTCGGGAGGTAGAGGCAGGTGGATCTCTGTGAGTTTGATGCCAACGTTGATCTACATAGTGAGTTCCAGGACAGCCAGACCTACACAGGAAATGTCTTGAAATACAAAACAAAGAAGAATATGGGCAGGTCACTGTACCCTCCACAGAATTCCCTTCACGGCTGGAATACTAGGAATGGACACTCTCGAGATGAATCATGAGTATGCTCTTTCTAGTAGTTTCTACTAGAAATATGTCTGATATGGGCTCTGCTTGTCTAGAAAGTCTGCACCTTTTCCCAGGGAAGACTGACCCACCTCTAAGAACCCAGCACACTTACTCCTGTTTGGTTTCCAGGCGTTTCCTAAAGAAGTTGATAATGTTTGTTTTGAGATGAGATCTTGGTTTGTATTCCAAGACTCAAACTCACGAATCCCTGCCTGGGCCTCCCAAATGCTGTAATTATAGACACGTACTTGGCTGATGACATTTTCTTTTCTTTTCTTGCTTTGTTTTGTTTTGTTGGTTTTTGAGACTGGATCTTCCTATGTAGCCCTGGCTTTCCTGGAATTCTCTATGTAGACCAGGCTGTCCTCGAACTCACAGATATCTGCTTGCCTCTGCCTCCCGAGTGCTGGGATTAAAGGCGTGCGCCACCTTGCCTGGCCCGATAACGTTTCAGGACTGACTGCGATAAGTGATAGTAAGCCTGAAGTGGTGGCACGCTCAGGTCTTGGGAGGCGGAGGCAGGCAGATCTTTGTGAGTTGGAGGCCAGCCTGATCTACATATCAAGTTCCAGGTCAGCCAGGACTACACAGAGAAACCCTGTCTCAACAACAACAAACAAAACAAACAAACAAACAACGGGCTGAGAAGACAGTTTGGTGGTTAAGAGCACTTGCAGAAGACACAGGTTAGGTTCCCAGCTCACAACCGTTTGACTCATTGGGGGTCCAATACCTTCTGGCCTCCTCTGGCACTGTATACATGTGGTACACAGACATACACGCAGTCTAACACACATACAAGTAAGCTGTTTAAGAGTCTCAGCACAGGGTTGGAGAGATGGCTCAGAGTTAAGAGCACTGCCTGCTCTTCCAGAAGACCTGAGTTCAATTCCCAGCAATCACATGGTGGCTGACAACCATCTGTAATGAGATCTGGTGCCCTCTTCTGGTGTGCAGGGATACATGCAGACAGAACACTGTATACATAATAAATAAATAAATCTTTAAAAAGAGTCTCAGCACAGCTGGGAGGTGGTGGTGCACACCTTTAATCCCAGCACTTGGGAGGCAGAGGCAGGAGGATCTGTTCAAGGCCAGCCTGGGCTACAGAGAGAGTTCCAGAACAGCCTCAACATAGAGAGAGGTCTCTGCATAGAGAAGCCCTGTCTCAAAAATCCAAACTAGATAAATAAAGATATGAAATGAAAGAGGAGCCCTCCTTTTTTTTGGCTATACCTCAATTAACAGACATCAAGTAAGCTCCAGTAATTACATTTCTTTTTTTGTTTGGTTGGTTTTTTGTTTTCTGAGAGGTTTCTCTGTGTAACAGCCCTGTCTGTCCTGGAACTCACTCTGTAGACCAGGCTGGCCTAGTCACAGAGATCCACCTGCCTCTCCTTCCCTGAGTGCTGGGATTAAAGGTGTGCACCACCAATCCTGGCTCCCAGAAATTCTATTTCTTTGACAGGCAAAGCACATAGAGTTTCTTGATGGGGGTTAGGGTGGTGACTGGGGTGAAGAGGAAGGTCCTCACCAGTCTGGAAGCAACTCTTTTATCTTATCCATCAGTCCTAGGGAAGGATCCAGCTGGAGGAACCACGCAAGCTGGATCGCACTGAAGAGGAAGAGCCAGCTGAAGGGGCTCGCAGGGACTGCACCAGTGAGAAAGTCATTCTGTGGGGAACAAAGGACACCATCAGTCCCATGTTCCCTCTGAGGACATGCTCTGTATCACTCTCAGTGGGCAGAGCTCAGGATCCCCTTTATTAAATATATCAGTAAGGAGCTGGGGGCGCGGTTCAATGGTAGAGCCTCTTCCTAGAATCCACCACGAGGAGCTGGGACGTTGGTGGTAGAGCACTTCCTTGGAATCCACCAGTGAGGGACTGAGGGCATCATTCAAGCTGGCCTAGATTGTTCAAGACCCTGGGTTCTGACCCTCAGCACCAATCCATCAATACCAAAATAAGGAGACTTGAGTTCTAGAAGTTGTTGGGGGAGAAGTTGTATGGGGAGGGAAGCAGGGGTGAGTGAAGTGAGTCAAGAGCTGAGCAGGGGAGGCCAGTGGATGGGACAGAGCATCCCAGATGAAGGCATAGACAAACAGCTAACAGTGGCCTGGGACTGGACAACCAGATCTTCCTAAGTGGGCTTCAGGCAACCCGGAAGCAGTTACCTGGATCACCAGAACAAAAACCAGTCAGTAGCCCTCCTCACCCAGACACGCCAGAGATGCCTTTTCCAGGAGCGCAGGCCAGAGAGGTAAATCTCCTGCCACACCGGGGAGCTGAGCTCTACTTCTGCCCCATCGGAGCTCAGTGAAGACAGCAAGCTGGAGGCCTGGTGTGCCTCAGCCATGTTCCCTGGGATTCCCTAGGAGGAAGATGGAGAGTCATCCTCCAGGACCTCCAAGCCTCCTCCTTCAGACCCAGGGGTGCAGACTTTGGCTTCTACTCTCAGACTTTGGGAGTGGGGGGGGGGTTCCTGGCCCCTAGAAGTCTGGACCCCAGCTTTCCCTCGTCCCCAGCGGTTCAGACCCAGCCCCCACCTCTCAGACTCTATCCCTTCCTCCCTACAGCAGTACCACAAGATTCAACTCACTCTGCCTAAGCGCCTGAGGGGTGTTGCAGTTCACAGCTGGACAGTTAGAGGACTTGGAGGCAGGACTTCGTTCAATTGGGGATCTCTGTGAATGTAGAGAGCGGCTGGAGAGCAAGCTGCCTTGCTGAGAATTCAGTGCTCAGTATTTGGGATGGGGGAGGGAAATTGATCCAGGATTAGTTGTGGGGCTTCAAATAAAAGATACTAGGTTTTAGTTCTTTTAAAAATACACGTGTTTTTAGACCCATAGAGAAATGAGCATCTGCCGACGGTGGCAGTATTCATTTCCCATTGCAAGGCAGAGGCGTGAGGAGTCCCTTCCACCATGGGGTCTGGAGAAGGATGAAAGAGGAAGCACCCTACTGCGCATGCTCCGCAGCGAGGGATGCTGGTGAGTGAAGGGGAGTCCAGGACAAACGATGCAAAGCCCCATTCACCTACCCCAATGCAAGGCCCATAGCCCCTCCTGTGCCCGGCCCTGTACTTACGCTGTTCAGGGGTCCGCAGCTGTGGTTCCTGGGGTCAATTCCATGGGCACCTCCTTCCCCCCAGGTTCCCTTGTATATATATCCAGGCCCCGTGTAATGAGTCCACAATCTGATTAACCGTCTTCGGCTGTCACTCTCACCTTAAAGCCCAGATCCACCTCGCGTGCGCCTAACTGGGGTTCAGGTTCTGGATTTTATCCCCGCCCACTCTGATTCCTCCGCGCTCCGTCCCTGCCCCTTTCCAATCCCTCCGCGTTCTCTCCCCGCCCCCTTGGAGTCCTAGCGTCCAATCCCCTCATCCCAAGCCCGGTGTCTCGGTTTTTTTAGTCTGCCGAAGGACCAGACCAGCCTTGACTCAGTTGGAGCTCACATCCCTCTTGTATACACAGCCAGCGGCCGCATATACCCTGCAGCTCTCTCAGGAGAGGCTTGTGGCCAGGCTGACCCGCTAGAACCATCCTCGGCAGGTATATGGACTGAGAGGCACATGAAAGAGGTGCCACTGGGGACTAGATTCAAGCTAGGGAATGGCAGGCACAAGGCGAGAATAAGATACCCACGTTAGTCTGGCTTTATTCTACTCTGGACGTTCATACTGTCCATGCTGGATCTGGTGGTCTCTTGGGTCTACCCCAGGACAGAGACAGGCCCACTGTCTCTTTGCTGCAGGTGGGTGGGGAGCTGTGGAGGGCCTAGGGCTTATTTTCCCTAGCAAAGCACTCCTCGGAGGCAGGGCCAAACCCAGAAACCTAGTGTGTCTGAAGCACCAGTGCAGTAGACAGGCGGGAACCCAGAGCAGACTGGGTATCTCTTTCCCAAGGGCATCCTAGAGCCCAGGTCTGCTAAGTGAGCTTTGTGTTAGTTACTCAGCCCCATTTGGCCATGCCACATAGAATCCAAATTCAATTCCTGCCTGTTTCCAGCCCAGGGTGACCCAGCTTCTATAACCACTAGTGGATCAGGTACTGGTCTCGCCCTTACTCCTGATAAAGCAAGGGTGACACAGCCCACTCAGCACCAGCACAGGAAGTGCAGGACATGGACAGGCATACAGCTTCCTAACCACAATCCATGTGACTGGAAGCCAGGGAGGGTTCAGAAAGACCCAGTTCTCCTGCTAAAGGCTGGGCCCCAGTCAGCCCTAGCCTGACCTTACAGGGTCCTGGACAGGTGAGAAAGAAGAGACCATGGGAATCCAGAGACTGGGTGTAGCCAGGAACCCTAGGCCGAGGTATAATGACAAGCTGCCCAGCCACCCTAGCCCCCAGGACAAGAAGTGGAACCGTCAGCTGAGGATTTATTGGCGTAAACACAACCATATAAAAACATAAGTTATGAAAAACACAGTCACGATGTACCCTCCCATCCCCCAAGCCCAGCCCCTGAGCCCTCTTCTGCAGAAGGGTCAGCCTGGCGCCTCCTCAGCGCATCCGGTAGTCGGTGGAGCAAGAGAGCTCACATAGCTGTCCCTTGAAGTCCAGGTCGATGGTGAAGTCCAAGTCGCGCTGAAGGGAAAGGGTGGAAAACAGGGCTCAGGTGTGGCACCAAGCCAAGGGTGAAGTGTCCTGGCAACTCGTGTTAGCACACTCCATACCCTGCACCCCGACTCAGCGACCACACCACAGGCCATCTTCACCCACTACGTTTCCCAGTCACCACCAGAACCGAGCCAGTCTAGATCAGTTTCTGCATCCAGGGGGGTACTCACTACCTGGCATCAGCGAGTGCTGTCCTCCTTACCGGAGTCCCACCACTGTCTCCAGGACCCAGCAAGCTTCCCCAAAGCCCTTCCACCCCTGGAACAAGCTGGAGAGTCCCAGAACCACCTTGCCCTCTGGTGTCTGCCACCTTCACCCGTACAGGGAGTCAGGTGACTTCAGTGGCCCCACCCTGTGGGAGGGCACTGAGCAAGGATCATCACTGACTCCAGGAGCCATGCTGGGGCTTCCTAGAGTGCCCCCTAACCACCCAAGCTGACACTGCTCAACTCTGCTCAGAACCTTCTCTGACACCCCACACATCATGTTTACTCTCCTCCAAGCCTCACATTATTTTTGGCGTTGGGCCTCATGCCAATGGTGCCAAAGATCTCCTCGCCCGTCTTCACTGTTAGGTAGTCCTCCATGTAGAACACAGTCTGCTTCCAGTGTGTGTATGGGGACTCAGGACCTGAAAGGTTGGCACGGTCAACCCCATCCTTTGCCCCACAAGATCCCTACCAGCAAGGCTGTGAGGGCTGCTGTCCCTGCATCCTGCCTGTGTTTGCCCCACACTCCCCCTTGTTCTTACTAGAACTAGTGCTGGAAGCAGGACCAGAGCACCCCAGGCACTCCACCACTGAGCCACGGCCCAGCCCTCACTGGGGGATTCTAGGTAGGCTCTCTAAGGGTTCAACTGCTTTTCTTTGAGATAGGGTATCACAAACTTGCTTGCCCAGGCTGGCCTTAAACTTGACAGCTTTCTGCCCTCGCTCCCAAGTAGCTCTATGACAGCCATAAGCGCCAAAGCCTCGTCTTCTGCTATTCACCACACAGAAACTGCCATGATGTCCTTTGGCCCTGGCCCAGCCCCACATGGCCCTCACTGGTAGAAAAGCCGGTCCTCTTGTGGCATCGGGTGAACTCGATGTTGAAGTAGGCCACCAATGCGTGCACGTAGTCATTCCTCTTCACTTGGAGGCAGAAGGGGGAGGTGAAGGTCAGGTCCTCTACCTTGACTGTATAAATGTCCACTTCCTGCAGAACAGGCAAGCCCAGTGATCAGACTGTCAGGCCCTTCCCATCACAGAAAATACTGGGACCCAGCAAACCCCACTACTGTTTCTGAAACGGGGGCTCACCGTAGCCTAGGCTGGCCCTCAAGAACAAACAAACAAACTTTTTTTAAAGGATATTTTTAAGATTTATTTCTGGGTGCTAGAGACGGCTCAGTGGTTAAGAGTACTACTGGCTGCTCTTCCAGAGGATCCGGGTTCAAATCCCAGCACATACTTGGCAGCTCCCAATTGCCTGTAACTCCAGTTCCAGATTTGATACCCTCTCCTCACATCCAGACAACAGGCACACACACATGCAGACAAATCAAAACATACACATTAAAACATGTATTATAGCCGGGCGGTGGTGGCGCACACCTTTAATCCCAGCACTTGGGAAGCAGAAGCAGGTGGATCTCTGTGAGTTCGGAGGCCAGTCTGGTCTACAGAGTGAGATCCAGGACAGGCACCAAAACACAGAGAAACCCGGTTTCAAAAAACCAAAAAAGCAAACCCCCCAAACTACCTATTATTTATGTGCAGTTATACATGTGTGTGCGCCTGCCTGCATTTACGGAACTATATGCATGCAGATGCCCACTGAGGCTAGAGGTGTTGGATCCCTGGACTTGAGAGTTACAAACAGGATTGATTGTTAACTGCCTGACAGCCTCTGAATGAGCAGCAAGTACTTTTAACCACTGCGTCACCCATCCTACCAGTCCCAACTCCTGATGCTCAGATCCCAGGCACACAAATTACATGAGAAAACCACAAACCCCCAGAACCCCAGCCGCCAGTCTACAAGCAGCGCACTCCTCCACCTCTGCTGCCCACAGCTGTGCTCCCTGAAGCACACTCCTCTTCCACCTCTGCTGCCCACAGCTGTGCTCCCTGAAGCACACTACTCCACCTCTGCTGCCCACAGCTGTGCTCCCTGAAGCACACTCCTCCACCTCTGCTGTCTGCCCACAGCTGTGCTCCCCGATGGCTTCAGGGTGCCTTGCACTCTTGCAGGGGCTACCTCATAGCCCAGCCTGCTTCCAGTATTGGCCTGTGTGGGGCTGGCTCTGCGTCAGTGCCCTGGACCTGCTTTGTTCTTGTTATACTGGAGTTCAGCACCAGGCATGGCACTCACAACTCAGATGTGTGGGCTAATCTGTCTTCCCCAGGCCTCTAATGGACAGGTCAGGGACCTGGACCCCCACTGCTATGAGTTACCTTTATGAGGCAGGCATTAGTGACCAGCTGCTTTGGGTCCACCACATCCACCAAGGGCTCCTTGATGGCCACGTCTTTGATGCAGGACATATCAAAACCATATACATTCTCCCACCCTGGGTACAGATAGGGTCAGATGAGTTGTGGAACCCAGGCCATGCACTCACCACCCACCCTGCCCTCACTACCCCACTACCCCAGCTCACAGTGGATCTTGTAGTCTTTATACTGTCGGTCCTCGATGGCTGTGACATAAAGGGTGGCCCGGTCTGGGAAGATGAGGCCGTCAGGTGCCTGAGGGAGGAGTTGGGTAAGAGCAAGAGCCTAGGACCACGCAAGCAGACCCAACTGTCCACCCCACTGTGTTCCCTGGCTATCACTTTCCATGGAGACCCCTCAGCCATCTATGTCTCACCCTCATCCTTCAGTCTGGTCCCCTCTCAAGCCCAGGCTGTCCCACAGTTCTGAGGATCCTGGAACACTCCAGAGAGAAAGACTCCCCCACCCCCACCCCCGCGTTCCTCCTTTCCTCACTGCCCCGTCACTATCCAGCCGCTGCTACACAGCAGACCCACTTCTGATGCAAGGCCCCACACCAGCCAGCTCCTCTGCACCCCTCCTTTGGTCCCCTCTCCTCAGAAAGGCGTGCTCCACCTGAGCACCTGGTGGTACCCTATTCACTGCTCTGGTTTCTTAGTTGGGGTGCCCACTACATTCCCAACACATAAGCAGCTCCGTGGGGACCCCCAGGCAGCCTCACCAGCCACTTGTCCCGGGCATGCAGCACCGTGTTGAGCATGGATTCATAGAACAGACAGTAGCCCATCCACTCGCTGATGATGATGTCCACTTTCTCCACAGGCAGCTCCACCTCCTCCACCTTGCCCTTGATGATGGTTACCACTACAGCCACAGGATGACATGCCAGTCAGGGAGGGCTGGCCCAGCTGGCTCCACACAGCCCCACAGAACACTGGTCAAGCAACATCCCCATCTCTCTCTTGAAACAGGGTCTCACTATATGTAGCTCTAGCTGTCCTGGAACTCGCTATATAGACCAGACTGGCCTCAAACCCAGAGATTTGCCTGCCCCAGCCTCCCCAGGCTAGAATTAAAGGGCTATAAAACCAGACCCAGCTCAAGCCACACAGGTGGTGCAGCAGCAGCTTCATGCCCTGTTTATGGGGCTGGGAGCAGCTCTCCTAAGAGCCCAGGTTAACACTCTTCAGGGCTTCTATCCCTAGCAATCCTCAGAACACATACATGTCTCTACTCAGTAGATCTGAAGCAGTGAGTAATAGTATGGTCAGATTTTTAACACGAGGGCCAGTGAGAGGGCTCAATGTTTCAGGGTACTTGCCACCAAGCTGGATGATCTGAAATCTACCCCTAAGACCCACAGGGTAGAATGAGAACAGATTCCCACTAATTGTCTTCTTTCTGACCTCCACATATGCCCTGTAGCATGCCCCAAATAAATAAAGTGTTAAGAACAAACAAAAACCCACTTATATGGCCTAGTGGCACAAGCCTGTCACTCCATTCGCTCAGGAAGCTAAGACTCCAAGACTGAAAGTTCAAAGCCTGTTTGGGTGACAGTAAGAGAGCCTGCCTCAAAATACAAAGAAGGCCGGCAGCCTGGCTCAGCAGGAGGGCCCCTGCTAGGCAAGGGCCACAGCTCCATTCCTAGCACTGAGAGGGAGAAGAAAACTCAGTATACTGGGGAACTTCACTTACAAGTGTATGACATTCCATGGGAATTTTGCTTCAGTCTATCCCAGGGCAAAGAGGCAAGCATGGGTAGATGTAACCTATTGGGATCTGGGTGACGGTGCTTACTTTGAAAGGTATTTTTGTAGCTGGTCGGCAGTGGCGCACACCTTTAATCCCAGCATGTGGGAGGCAGAGGCAGGTGGATCTCCTAAGTTCAAGGCCAGCCTGGTCTACATAGTGATTCCCTGCCTCAAAAACAAAAACAAACACCAACAAAGCTTAACCATGGGCTGGAGAGATGGCTCAGAGAAGAGCACTGGCTGCTCTTCCCAAGGTCTTGGGTTCAATTTCCAGCAAACACATGGTGGCTCACAACCATCTATAATTGAGATCTATCTGGTGCCCTCTTCTGGCCTGCAGACATATATGCAGCAGAACACTGTATACATAATAAATAAATAAATCTTAAAAAAAAAAAAAAAAAAAGCTTAACCACATCATAAACTAGTATGGTGTGAAATGACATGTGCCAGAGGTTAATGTCTAAGGCAGATTAGAGGCCTCCAACAGACAGGCTTAAGTAAATGTGTACACTTAACTATGAGAACAGGCCTCTAACAAAAGGAGCAGGGGCCCAATGCTCAGGTGGGAAAATGCACAGCACTGGGACACACCGGCAGGTGTGGGATTCTCAAGAAGGCAGTGTCAGTCACGGTCAGAGTGGACTGCCCTGAGGTGACAGCTAAGGGAAGCAGCAGCGTAGCAGAGTTCCTGCCTTCCATGTGGGAAGCCCTAAGTTCAATCCCCCCAAATCCCTAAAGCACCAGGGCCAACACCCTGGCACCCTCAGCACCCCCAAACACAAAGGAGTCACTAGCTGCCCACTGTGGTCTCTAACTCTTCACTGAGGCCTCCAAGACACTGACTGGGATGTTCCTCCATAGACCTTTCCTTCCTCCTCACCGTGGTCTAACTTGTTGGCTTTGACAATCTTCACAGCATAATCAGAGATACTGGAACACTCAATCTAAGGCAGGAAGAAAGAAGGGTTGAGTCCAATCCTTGCTCTCCCACCATCTACAGCCTCCATCCAACCCAAGCCCCTTTCTGTGAGACTCACCCCAATGACCTTGCGGGCCCCTGCCTTGGCCGCAAACATGCAGAGGATGCCCGTGCCCGAGCCCACGTCCAGCACCACCTTGTCTTTGAAGAGGTGTCGATTGTGAAACATGGAGTTGCGGTATGTAAGGGTACGCACTTCATCCTTCAGCATCTCCTGGGTATGGAAACAGAGGACCAGAATGAGGGACACATAAGGCCTGGATGTCACCACCACACTGAAGATGAGCACGGTTAGTGCTTAGACTCCTCAGACACTCTTTCCCTTTATCACCTGGCCAGGTTTTATCAATGCCACCCAAAACCCAGGAATGAATCAGGAGGCTGAAGCAGGAAGATCCTGAGTTCAAGGCCAGCCTAGATCACCAAAAGGCATCATGGTATTGGCCTGTTACCTTAGCTATCTGGGAAACTTAGTCAGGAGGAGCAAAAGTGGTTTTTTTTGGTCTTTTGAGACAGGGTTTCTCTGTGTAGCTTTGGAGCCTGTCCTGGAACTTGCTCTGTAGACCAAGCTGGTCTCGAACTCACAGAGATCCGCCAGCTCTGCCTCCCAAGTGCTGGGATTAAAGGCGTGTGCCATCACCACCTGGCCTGGAGGGGCAAAAGTTTAAGACAAGCTCCAACAAGTTAACACAGAAGGAGCAGACAGAGGTGAGCAGCAAGCAGGCTGCACAGCACATGCAAGGAAGAGAGGTCAACTCTTGGTGTCACCTCAGGCTCCAGCCACCTTATTTTTTGACATGGT
>CABHPR010106474.1:0-15969 GCA_902168415.1 Peromyscus melanophrys
GGTAAGCCACGAGCCACGTGGCAAAGTAGAGATTAATAGAAATGGGCTAAATATAAGAGTAAGAACTAGACAATGATAGGCCTGAGCTAATGGCCAAGCAGTTTAAATAATGTAAGCGTCTGTGTGTTTATTTTGTAAATGGTTTCTGGGACTGGCGGGACTTGGGAGCTGGCGGGACTTGGGAGCTCAAGAGAAATTTTCCAGCAACAGCTTAGTTTTCACTGGCTACTTGACACAACCTAGAATTAGCTGAGAGAAGAATCTTTTAGAAAAGTTTTGAATTATTCATTTTTATTTTA
Source organism: Peromyscus melanophrys (assembly GCA_902168415.1). Taxonomy (NCBI): domain Eukaryota; kingdom Metazoa; phylum Chordata; class Mammalia; order Rodentia; family Cricetidae; genus Peromyscus; species Peromyscus melanophrys. The sequence continues at coordinate 300 of CABHPR010106474.1, forward strand.
TATTTAGAAGTGATTTGCTTGAACATGTGTATGTGTACAATGCATATGCCTGGTGCCCGAGGTGACCAGAAGAGGGCCTAGTATCCCCAGGAACTGAAGGTAGATAGTTATGAGCTGCCATGTGGGTGCTGGGAACAGAACCTAGGTCCTCTGGAAGAGCAGTCAGTGCTCTTAACTGTGGAGCCATCTCTCCAGTTAATGAGGAATTTGTACAGATCAGATTAGCATGTGGGCATGTCTGTGGGGATTGTCTTGGTGGTTAATCAATGTAGGAAGAAGACTCTACTCAATGTGAACTACAAAATTCTCTATGCAGGGGATACAGAACAGTATTAAAAGTGAAGAAATCGAGCTGAGGAGAAACAAGCAAGAATCAATGTATTTATTCTCTCTGTGCTCTTGACTGTAGATATGAGGCTTTAAGTTTCTGCCTTGACTTCCCCAACACTGATGGACGGGCACCTGGAATTGTATGGCAAATAAATCCTTTCTTCACTAGTTTATTTTGCTCAGAGTCATTTGATCACATCAACAGAAATTAAACTACACCACTGTTAGAGCATAAAATCACACAGTGAATGAGCTGTACTATGTTCCAAGGAAGCTATATTTACTAAGGTAGTCAGCAGGCTTTGTTTGTCCACTCCTTTGCCCTATGAGAAAAAGGAAACAAAGGCTAGGTCTTTTGTCTCTAAAGCTACATTATTCAGTATTCTCAACTAAACTAAGCCAGATCATAGGAAAAATGAATTTGACAAGTATTGCTTTCACTGGCAAGTTACAGAGCTAACTTTTGATTGAGTGCCCATTTGCGTAAAGGCTAATAATCTGCAGATCATTTTAAAAATAGTATCATGGAAAATTACATGTCCTAAACCAACTTTCTCTGCCACAGTAGAAAGAGCTCTTATTCTCTTCTGGCATCCTCAATCACTGCAGTGTTACAGGAACCCTTGTTAATTTTTTTAAAATTATACTACTTTATTCAATAGGTGCTCTCCAACTCAGCTTTCATAAAAGAAATAAATTAGTCACTCCCTGGAGGTGTCTTCCTTCTGTTGATGGAGGGCTCTCAGGTCAGAAACTGTCTCTGAGAGCTTCACAGGAATGGAGAGGGCATACCTAAAGCATAGCATTTCTCCTACTTCATTATCAGTGCTCCCAGTTCCCCAAACATACCATCACCAACTTCCCCAGCCCCTCTTACTTTTCAAACTCACTGCATGGGGGTGCTCCCAGTTTTCAGAATGTTATGAAAGCAAGACAATCTGATGGACTAGTCCTCAAATTTGCCTTCTGAAATGCTAAAAGTTAAGAAACATAATTAAACTGCAAATGCATTAACATTTATATAAAATATAAACCAAATGCTTATCCTGATTCACCAAACAAATTACACTTTGAACGTTATAAAAAACCAGCTACTTATCACCGGCACCATTTGAAATTATTGCTAGTACTACAACTCCAAATGCCTAAGATGCCTTAAATACAAACCCTGAACATTTACATACTGATTTCATGAGCAAAGCAAAAGGTATTTGCTGGTAACAGTACAGGACTCAGCAATTTTATTGTCTGAGTAATCCTGGTTCGTTCTGATATGAAAATTCAATTATTTTAGAACGGGCCCTCTCATTAAATTTTGACAAGCACTACGAGCCCAGTACCACTTATAGCTCGAAGAGACCGGGGGTGCCTGATAGCACCATACTGAATTTTTAAATGTAGTATTTTTGCAGGACAAGATTATCTGACAATTTTGTATTAAAAGAAGAAAAAATTAATCAAATACATTGTAATATTCAACATTGGTATATTTGCTCTTCTTTTTACAGATATTTTACTAAAATTTGCTGCAAAAAATGTTTATTGCATGCTTTCTCCCAGATTTCACAATTGAGTAATGTACTAGAAAAATATGTGTATGTCGGTAGTGAGCAGGAAGGATTTGATGACACATTTTTACCTACTTCTCCCTTTATCAATTGAAATGTATTTGTGGTACTTATAAACATGATTTCCAGAAAACAGAAATGGCTTTATTTGCATATAGCCTGGTTTTCATTAGGATGCTTATTGTCCAAGAACAAAAAGATCTCTCGAAACTTCCGAGCAGAACTATTGTCTTTTAAAGCACATCTTGTAGCTAAGCACAAGGGGGAAAACAATTTCATTTATTCCCTCCCAGAACTGAAAGAACAACAAAGTTTCTAGGTCTGGTTAGGTCCGGTTCATTTTTTGTTCTGCCTTTTATTTTTCCAATGAGGGCATATTTGGGTGTTCTCAGCCCTCTGCCAAGAAAAAATGCATTGCCATGCTTCAATATTGTCTGTCCACACTTGGCCCTTCATGAAGACAGGCACACAAATGGTTCCTTTGATATCCCTTAGTGAGTAAAACATTCAACTGTAGGTAGCGGCGCCACTAAGCCTACAGCTAGCTCTAAGATTGGAATGGAAAGGAAGAAGGACAAATACTAAAGGAAATTAGAGGGTTGATGCACATGAAAGACTTCCGGCACCCTGCAGGGGCTGATTCTAAAACCAAGCAAGGAGACCAGAACCAGGTGTGACCAACTTCTCAGGCCCTGTACTGGTCTTGCCTCCACTTCTCTCTACCTCCCCTCAGCTCTGCTCTTAGCTTTTTGTTGTTGGTGGTCGTGATGGATTTTGCTTTGCTTTGGTTTGGTTTGGTTTTGATGTTTTGAAACACAGTCTCACAGTAGCTGAAGATGACCTGGAACTCACAGTATAATTCAGGCTGGTCTCAAACTCATGGCTGGGATTACCAGTGTGAGGCACCCTGCCCTGCCCAGCGCCTAGCCTTAACTATTTTGTTCACTAGTCTTTCCCTCAATACCTTTGGTGGCTAAGCTTTAAAATTTCATCAGGGTGTACTTAGCTCCTTTCCAACTCTCTTCATTAACACACACACAAACACACACACACACACACACACACACACACACACACACACACACACGCTACTACATGTTTTATGGGATTTATTTTGCTTTGAGGTATTTTTGAGAACACTGGATTATGCCTCAACTTTTTAGTAAGTTTTCTAGACCTTGATGTTCTACTTTAAAGTTTGACCTTTAATCCCAGCACTCAGGAGGAAGATGCAAATTCTCTGTGAGTTCGAGCCAGCCTGGTCTATATAGTGAATTCCATGACAGCCAGGGATACATAGAGAGATCCTGTCTCAAAAAGAAAAAAATACTCCAGCAAAAGTTACTCACTTTTAGCCAGGCATGGTGGTGGATGCTTATAATTCCTTCACTTGTGAGGTAGAGGACTACACACTGAGTTCAAGACCAGCCTGGGCTACATTGAGACCCTGTCTCAAAAAAAAAGTTACTTCTTTTTGAGTCATGGAATCACTTTATAACCCAAACCAGCCTCCATATGTAGCCCAGGCTGGCCTTGAACTTTCCATTCTTCTCTTTTCCAATCAGGGTGATGATTATAGGCCTTGTAAACTGGTTCAAAGAAACTCATCTTTAAGGAGCTATCACAAAATAGTAATCTACAAAAGCAGGCTTAGGAGAAGAGCTCCACAGTTGAAGCAGTGGGATTGAGAAGCTGTGGCTATTCAGGCCACCCATTTAAAACATACAGTAATATGCCACCCATTATGACCATACCAGCCTGGAATTTCTGTGTAGGCAAACTGAGATTTGTTTGGTTTACCTTATGCTAGTAAGACATTTCCCTTGGGATGTTACAATTTGTGCAGACAGCTTTATAGGGAGCAGGCAAAAAGATGCTTCCAAAAGAACAAGAAATTAATCTAGCTTTATTTTTTTATTGTCTTCAATTAGTCAAGCAGCCTAGATACTCATCTACAAGTAAACAAACAGGAGTATAGTATATGTGCACAACAGAGTTCAACTTTAAAAAGAATGAGATTACATCTTTTGCAGGAAATAAATGGGAATGGAGGTCACCATATTAAAAGGGGCCAGATGCCATTTTCTCTCATATGCAAGAACAAGGCATGGAGGGGGCAAGAAACTAAAATGTGAACCATTATGGATACTAGTACTTCAAAATTGTAAATACATTATTAATTCTCAGGCTGTAAGGTAATTCAGTACCACTGAATCTAACCTGACCTCCATTTATACATCTCTGCCCAGCAGTACCTCACTCTAGGCTTTCACACCCCTATAACAACATCTTCAGAAGCAATGCATCCTGTCTTCTGTAAACTGGCTGTTATGACTTAAGTGGCAATTTGCAACTTCAATCTGTTCAAGGTCATTCAAGACCTGATCCAAATTCCTCTGTCCTTTTCCAGTGGTTTAGAATGAACTTTCCAGAACCTGCTGCTTGCTCCTTTCATCCTACCCTATCACTAAGCTATTTTTAAATCTTCACCAGACTGACCTCCTTAATGCAGGAGGCTATAGATTTTCCCTTTAATCTCTATATCCTCAACACTTAATATGGGGTCTACAACTTTAATTCTTGTTGCTAGTAGATAAAATACAAACACTGAGGGAAGTAGCCTCTCTAAAGACCCCTTCCAATCATGGCTTTATTTTCTTCCTAGCAGCCACAGTGTTAGCAATTGCTCTAGTTTGCAAGCTTATTCTAGTCAGAACCCCCACAGGAGATGAGTTCCATGAGAGTAGACAATGAGCTTTGACACCAAATCTCTACTGCCTATTAACAGTGCCCCTATTATAGAAGATACCCAGTGTTTCTGAATGGATGAAGGCACAGTCTACCTTCTCCCCTTAGTTGTAGTCAGAGCACAAATAGTTTTTCTTTTTTTAGATAGTGTGTCACTATGTAGCCCAGGCTAGACTAGAAATCACTGTGTAGCCTAGACTGGCTTCAAAGCCATGATTCTCCTGCCTCATCTTCCCACGTCTCAGGATTACAGATATGTCACCATCTCTGTGTTTGTTGAACAACCGAAACATTGAAAGTCTTACAGTGACATCATTCTCATAAATGACATCTCCATATAGAAGACTTTAGGAAAGTGCTCTAGAGCAGCCTACAGAAAAGACATACTCTCAGGGTACTGGCACTTGCATCATACTTGCTCTAGTGAGGAGAAGAAGAAAGCCAGTCCCAAAGGAACATAACTAAATCCAGTTCCTGCATATGGATGCAAGATCCAGTACTCACTCCCCCACTTTTCTCTTATTCCAAGTACTAGCAACCAACCTATGACACAAATACTTTCTGAGAAACATACATGTGAACAGAAAAGTTTAATTCTATTGTTGGTGCATATGTTTGCATCAAAGACGTGTTCACAGAGAAGGGGCTGGAGCTGCACAATCCTTTTCTCAGAGATCGTCACATAGCAGCACGTGCAACTGGCACTTAAGAGGTGCTTCTGGATGAGGAGGGACAGCTGTTTTTATATTATGTAAAGCTACTCTTTTTCTCAGAGTGGCACTAAAAAACCAGGCAGTGGAAAGTAACAAAAAGGAAAATCCCGGGTTATGCCAACAGGAAGGGAATGTTGCTGAAATTTCTAGTTGTCCTCTTTCAATTGCTTGATTGAGTCTGGGAGGTATTCAGCAGCACTCTCCAATTGTTGACAGAGAGCTATCTAGTCTGCAGTTAGTATCAAGCCCTCGGGTGTATTTCTTCACCTTGAAATTAGCTCCTGTATTCAACACAAATATTAAGTCCATCCTTCAACCAGGCCTTATGTGGCAGCAGGGGAGGATACAATGTATGGCTCTGATATCAAACCTTATATTCTAATACATGAGAGAGATGGAACAATCCAGCAGGAAACAAGGTGTTTTAAACAGACATACTTGTCCTATCAGGTTATTGAATAATGGACCCCAAAGAATTAAAATTTCCCTAGAAAACACATGCTCGGGAAAGGAAAGGCTGAATGAAGCCTTGGTACCAGACAAAGGAGAAATTAGCTTTCCAGAAGAGATTTCACACAGTTCTGACAACCTGCAGGGCAGACCAGAGCCAAGACAATGATAGGAAGCAATAGGGAGCAATGATAGGAAGGAGCAAATCTTGACAAGGTCTGCTTAGTTACACATAAGTTTTGTCCTCTATTTGTTTGCTTGTTTGTTCATTTTCCAGACAGTGTTTCTCTGTGTGGCTTTGGAGCCTATGCTGGAACTCACTCTGTAGACCAGGCTGGCCTCAAACTCACAGAGATCCACCTGCCTCTGCCTCCTGAGTGCTGGGATTAAAGGTGTGCACCACAGCACCAGGCGTTTTGTCCTCTATTTAAACTAAAACTCCAGGAGTCACTGAATGCTTTTATTCACTCCTCCCCTCTCTGCTTCTCATTATTTATTGCCTCCTTAATTGGGACATTGAGACTGGTGGCCAAGCCTAGCTTTCTGTGGCATCCAAGGTCCAAGATTGCTTTTACCTCACTCAGAACATTTGGTAAGAAAGAAGGAATACAAAATGGCCAGCACCTTGACAGGGACACAGGGAAATATCCAAGGGTTGAAAAATAGAGCGAGGATTTGCAGCTTCCAGAATTTGGTGGTGTTGGGTTTAGAATAATACTTGGAAGAACAGTGAGCATGTGGACATGGAAAGTCTTTTAACTGGGACCATCAATTCGAAAAAAAAGAACAGCATGAATTCGGAACCACAGAGGTCAAAGCCCAATTTGAATCACAAACACCAAAGGCATGTTACATGACATCTTCTAACCAGCTGGAACTTTTAAGCCTTATATTTGAGAGGCTCCTGCATAGACCAAAGATGGAGGAAGAGACAACACACAGGAAAATTACCACCAGGTGTAGCATGAATCTTAGAGAGTCTTATTAATAAAATCAAACCTGAGGTCAGTTATTGGGGTGAACACTGGAAGGTCAGAGAGACAGAATAAGCCACAGCTATCTCACCTTGCCGGATCCTCAGCTGGTCTTGCTTCCTCAGACTGGAAGCCTCTATGTCCTCATATCCAAATGACTCTCAGCTGAACTGCTGCTAGAAGCCTGAATGCTTAACCAGCCCAATGCTTCTCCAGGCCAAATGCTTCTCCAGGCCAAATGCCTCTAGTTTCTGGTCCTCACGCCTTATATACCTTTCTGCTTTCTACCACCACTCCCTGGGATTAAAGCGCGCTTTCTGGGATTAAAGGCGTGGGTCACCATGCTTGGGTGTATCCTTGAACACATGAATTTCTGCCTCTGGAATGCTAGGATTAAAGGCGTGTGCTACCACTGCCTCCTAACTTCTATGTTTAATATTGTGGCTGTCCTGTTCTCTGACCCCAGATAAGTTTATTAGCATACACAATATTTTGGGGAACACAATACCACCACAACCAGGGACATATCTTTACTTGATTCTTATACGTTAAAAATAATCCAACTAAACAGATAAGTTGGCACACGTGAGCAAAGAGGCAGTTTTCCCCCAAAATACCATAGATGAATCCCACTCACTCACACCTCACATCCACTACTCTTCTTCATGGAAACTTCCTCCCCTCCTAGACTCTGCTTTTGTGGGATTTTTGACTTCCAATTTGTCAACTGGATGAATTAAAGTCCAAATCACAGCCATCTGCTTTCCACTCAATTCAGAAAATTATCCAATTTTTCAATGATGCTTAAAACTCTTAAATCTTCTAGCAAATTTATAGTAAATACATGTGAAAAAAACTTTGCAAAATCCACTGTCACATTTTCTCCATTTAATGTTGGTACGTGATGGGAGCTAGAGGTTTAACTAAGTGCATTTTGGGTAGCATAAAATACCATTAAAAATATGGAACAACAACCCCCAAAGGATAGAAGTGCTTAGTGATTTTAATTGGCCTGTGTGTAGACTTTAAACAGCACTAGCCTGACTCTACCACACAAAACACTGAGCAAACAAGAGCTGTTTTCCTCCACTTAAGGCCTTCGAGCTGAAACAAGAATGAACAATTCGCATGGGTGGCACTACTCGCTGATTCTTGCTATTAGCAATTTTTCCTCTTTGGAATAAAAATGCCAATTAGTCCTTTTGCCAGAACACTGCAATGGAGCATTTGGAGCCATTTATTTCCCAGACCTCTTTTGTGAAACCTTTCACACAGAGATTTGCTGTGTGGGATAGTCTACACATGGAAAGAAAGCTGAAGCCTTGGGACAGAAACCATCAGAGTGAACAGGACCCGATAAATACATCACCTGAGGAGGAAAGAAAGGGCCTTTAAAAAAAGAGTATTGGCTGGTGAGGATAACAGCCTGCTCAACTCTTTTAGTGTGACTGCCCCAGCTGTGTGTATCAGCAAGCTTGCATTTCAATGAATGACTTTATCAGTTTATTTGTGAATGATCTATGGTTTCATCACATGGCTATAATTTCCACCTCACTCCCCCCAAAAATACCTATGAAGACTTTAGGACCTTTTTCAAATGTCTGGATTGACATAATAAACCATGTTGTACAGTGCTCATGAGCACAGGTGCTGAAAGTTAACCATCTGTGGCTAAATTCTCTCTGTACTTCCTATTTAGTAAGCCATATGGGTGAAGAAAACTAAATGGACAAATACTAATGTGTGTATCTTGAACATTGGGAGTGATAACATTCCCCAAATAGCCAGCACATGTAAACACTATACAAACAATATCTCATTTAACTACTACAATACCCTTAGCAAGTAACTAATAAATAAGACTGGGGCAAGGGATGTGGCACAATTGGTAGATACTCAGCATGAATAAAGAGCTGGATTTGCTCTCCAGGTGTGGTGGCAACATGCCTATAAATCCCAGCACTCTCAAGGCAGAAGAGTCACCCTAGACTATATAACAGATTCAAAGCCAGCCTAGGCTAATGAGACCCTGCCTCAAAAAAAAAAAAAGTAAAATCTAAGTCTCAAAGGTACTGACATGCATATACAGCTTTTTAACTGTCAGAACCATAACCTAAGTAAGTGACCTCAAAACCTATGTTTCCAGTGACTGTATGCAGATTGGGCACTTGCCCATTCCCTGAAGAGTAAGCATGCAGTGTGAAGGTAAAAATAGGGGACTCTAGTGTTTTGAATAAGAGTGACCCCCATAGGCTCTATGTTTGAATGCTTAGTCATTAGGGAGTAGCAGTACTTGGTCTCTAGGAGGTGTGGCCTTGTTGGAGTAGTGTGGTCTTGTTAGAGAAAGTGTGTCACTGGGAGTGGGCTTTGAGGTTTCAAATGCTCAAGCCAGGCCCATTGTCTCTCTCTTCCTGCTGCCTGCCAATCCGGAGGTAAAACTCTTGGCTCCTTCTCCAGCAGGATACGTTTTGCTGCCATGATAATAATGAACTAAACCTCTGAACCTGGAAGCCAGCCCCAATTAAATGCTTTCTTTTACAAATGTTGCTGTGGTCATGAAGTCTCTTCACAGCAATAGAAACTCTATGACAGAGACTATCTCAATTAAATGGACATCAAGAATCTGTAAGATCCAAATATGTCATAGACTTTAGGAAGAGTTTACTTTTCTATGGTTTGGCTCCTTGAACTGGTCATGTCACGTACACAGGGAAGGATAACAATGACAAGAACCCTTCCCCAGACACAACTTTTGTGTCAGGGAAAATTCCAGACACCTGATGAGCAACTCTTCCTTGTCCTCACCTTGAAGCCACCCTTTTCCTCTCTAGATTAGCCCCCTGGATCTTCAATTTGACACACACCTTTATCTTCTAGGTACAACTCTGACACCTCCTAACATTTCTCATGCCTTCTGCCATATCTGTGCAACCTTAAATGATGTTGCAAATAGTTAGAAACAAAGGTTGACAAGAGACGCAGAACTTCTATATTGTTCCTCAATAAAATTATCTAAGAAATTATAATTTTGATTTGTATATACAAATATGTATGTCTGTATCAATATACTTGATTGGTAGATGGAAGGTTCAAGAACAAAGCTTGAAAAACAACCCACAAGGGGCAAGAGAGGTGGCTTAGCCAGTAAAGTCCTACTGCATAAGACTGAGGACTTGAGGTCAGATGTCAAGCATTCGTGTAAAAGCTGGATGTGGTGGTGTAGAGCCTTCTGACCAGCCAGCATAGCTGAATCCAGGCTCAGTAGAGGCTGCCTCAAAAAAATGTAGAAAAAAACAAGAAAGACACCCAGTGCCAATCCCTGATGTACACATACACTCACACATACTCACGCATGCACATGCAAGCACACATATTTCTGAGACACTGCAATATGGGTAAGAAGAATATTGCTCCTCTGGGTGGAAAGGGCCACATAGAAGAATGCATTTATTAATAGGGTTAATGGTCTACATGTAGTTCTCCTCAAAATGAGGTTCTTTTACTTTATTTTTCCTGATTTTGCATTCTGATGAAAGTAAAATTTAACTTATGATAAGAATCTTATCACTTTCAAGTTATACTTTGCCCATTCAGGGAATTTTTTAAAATTTTGTCTTCTTGTTATTTATTTTCAGACTTGTATCTACTCATGAATAAAGTACCTGACAACTTTCAACTTATCTCATTCTCAGCTCAGACTTCTGTGGATTCTCCCAGGTATGTTTTTTTAATCTCAAAATTATTTATAAATGCAATAGTTTTTATTCTTTGTTTTGTTCTCTTTATATATGTTGTATGAATGTGTGCACATGTTTGTATAGGTGCACTCACTTGTACATGACATACAATTTGGAGGCCAGAGGTCAATGTTGAGCATCTCCCTCTATCATTGTCCACACTATTTTTTTTTTAAACTGCATCTCTTACTGAACTTGGAGCTCACAGTCAGCAAAGCCCCAGGATGTATCTGTCTTCACCCTGTAGCATTGCAGTTACGGGTGCATGCTGTCATGTCCAGCACTTACAAGGGTGTTATGGATCCAAATTCAGGTCCTCACACTTGCATATCAAGTACTATCTCCACTGAGTTACTTCCTCAGCTCCTACACTTTGCCTTTCAATTGTGTTTGCTCGACTCTAAGACATCATGGATTATAAAATGTCTCACTGGGGGGGAGAAGAGGCTTATGAGCAGTCCTCTCTTATTGAATACCTGTCTTAGGGTTTCTATTGTGAAGAGACACCATGACCATGACAACTCTTATAAAGGAAAACATTTAATTGGGGTTGGCTTACAGTTTCTGAGGTTTAGTCCATTATCTTCATGGTGGCATGTAAGCAGACATGGTGCTGGAGAAGTAGAGAGTTCTACATCTTGATCCACAGGCAGCAGAAGGAGACTGTGTCCTACACTGGACATAGCTTGAGCAATAGAGACCTCAAAGCCCACCCCCACAGTGACACACTTCCTCCAACAAGGCCACACTGTGGGGGTATTGTGTTCCCCAAAATATGTGTATGCTAATAAACTTATCTGGGGTCAGAGAACAGGACAGCCACAATATTAAACAGAGGTTAGGCAGTGGTAGCATACGCCTTTAATCCTAGCATTCCAGAGACAGAAATCCCTCTGGATCTCTGTGAGTTCAAGGCCACATGGGAAACAGCCAGGCGTGGTGACCCACGCCTTTAATCCCAGAAAGCACGCCTTCAATCCAAGGGAGTGGTGGTAGAAAGCAGAAAAGTATATAAAGCATGAGGACCAGAAACTAAAGGCATTTGGCCTGGGTTAGGCCTTTGGCCTGGAGAAGCCTTTGGCCTGGAGAAGCATGTGGCTGGTTAAGCTTTCAGGCTTCTAGCAGCAGTTCAGCTGAGACCCATTCTGGATGAGGGCTCGGGGCATCCAGTCTGAGGAAACAAGACCAACTGAGGATTCAGCGAGGTGAGATAGCTGTGGCTTATTCTGTCTCTCTGACCTTCCAGTGTTCGCCCCAATAACTGGCCTCGGGTTTGATTTTATTAATAAGAACTTTTAAGACTCATGCTACACCACACCTACTCCAACAAGGCCATACCTTCTAATAGTGCCACTCCCTATGGACCTATCGGGGCCATGTTCTTTCAAACCACCACAGTATCTATGGGCAGTTGACAGCTTTTGCAGTAGGGAGAGAGAGTCAGTTATCTTTAAGTGTGTGGCCCCTGGTAGGTCAACCACACTCCAGTGGATGGCCCCATACCCAAGAATATATGGGTAGCACAAACTGGACTCAATGGTCATTTAAAAATAAAGAGGACACAAAATTGTAAGAGGGTAGGGAATTAGAGGGTGATCTGTGAGAAGTGAGTATGAATATGATCAAAATGAATTTTGTGAAATTCTTAAAGAATTAATACAAATATCACATTAAGATATTGAATAAATTTGAATATATTTGAATAAATATACATTTGAAATGTACCAATATTTAATGAACCACTCAGAAACACTGATAAAGGACAATAATGTTATTTTAAGTTTTTTTCTTTTTTGGATTTTTAAAAGGTTTCTCTGGGTAGCCCTGGCTGTCCTGGAACTCGCTCTATAAACCAGGCTGGCCTCGAACTCAGAGTGCTGGGATTAAAGGTGTGTACCACCACCACTCAGCTATTTTAGGCATTTTTTAGGTTTATTTGAATGTAGATATTTTCTCTCTTACATTTTCATGGAAAGAACAATACAGATAAATTAAGTTGGCTGTGATACTTTTAAAATTGTTATTTACTAAGAATCCAACTTTTCAAAATCACAGTTCAGCTCATGAGCAACCTGCATTGCTGCATAGCATTGTCTTTTCTTCTATGAACACATGACAATGTGGGGTTTCTTTTTAAAGTATACCCTTGCTATCTCTGCTATTTTCTTCTGTGCTACTGATAACCCATTCTGAAACAGCTTTCTTCCATGTTTGAGAAATGCAAATTCCAACAGTTTCCATTTGGTCACTTCAAGATTTCAAGGATCCTAAGGATTTCAGAAATCTTAAATGAGAGCCTGGAGATGGGGCTGAGATGGTATGTTGCTTGCCTAGCATGCATGAAGCTCTGGTCTCAATCCCTAACTCTGCATGGTGGTATATATATATGACCCAGTAATACCAACCCTTGAGGATTAGGTATTCAAGATCATCCTAAGCTACATAGTGAGTACAAAGCCAATTTAGAACACATTAGAGCCTCTTTTTAAAAAGTAAAAATAAAAATAAAATAACTAAAACAAGAAATTCTAAATTCTAAGCTGTGATCTATGTCTTTTACAATACAAATGTGGTTACATATTACTGTTTTGCAACTACTTTGTCTCTTAATATTTATTTTAGACAGAATCCATAAATGCCTCAAAACACATGGGCCAAGCAAGCCTCTATTTCTGTCTACCATGGCTTAGGTCCCCACCTTGGATAGAGGGCAACAGTAGAACTTGGGCATCCTCCAGCACAACTCACTTGCTGCCCAAGAAAGGCAATAGCCATGGCTGTTAGCCAAGATGAGGAGGAGAGGTACTGTGGAATTAAAGCAACTAGATCAAGACCACCAAGAACTCATTGCAGGGAGATGATAGGTAATAGGAAGCTGCATTTGCAGGAGCTCCAAGTCCCCTGCATGTGCTGAACTGTCCCCCTGAACTTTATTTACAAAACACATATACAAAAATAAAATTAAGAATTTCAAGATGGTGGTCACAAAGCATTCCACCCTAAGCATGTGCCCCCTCTGAGCCTACAGCCCTGAGAGAGTGGATAAAGAAAGACAACAATACCAACAATAACAAAACTCCTCGTATCTAAACTACAATAGACTGGAATTTCACCACGTTTGGAAGTAACTGGAAGCAATTTGGATTGAATAAAGTTTAAAGGGAAATTCTACAAGAAGGATGCCATGTTGTACCTCCACCCCACCCAACTGGGCACAGCATCCCTGTCAGCATTGATAGACAGATACTCTTAGAGGTTTTGTGTAGCAAACAGAAGGCATCCTTATGTGATCTGTGCTGGAAAATTACTGTAAGAGATTTTTTAAAAATCTCACTCTAAATAAAATTTTCAATACCTAATTTAAATGTCATTTTGTATTCTTTTCTTCCCCTATAAAATGATCTCAAAGTTACATATGCTCACATCTTAAAAAATTGTAGGAGTCCACTATAGCTATGAAAAATGGACACTGAATCATGATGTTATAAGGATACAGGTATAGGATATAAGACACAAGATTGAGTATAGAAGGAATTTGTGACAAAAATATGAATTGCATTTTAAGAGAAACAGAAATCTTTAACAGTGCAGAGTATTTGTAACAGTTTACTTTTAAGTACTAATGAACTAGTAGTAGAAAAAAATCTTCCTAACATAAAGGAATAATTATCACACATTACCATCAAGTACTTGGGGTTATAGCTCAGCAGCAGAGCGCTTGCCTTCAGACTTTGAGTTCAACCCTCAGAGTTGAAAAAAATTATTATTAAACGTATCCAGCAACACAAGAGCCCATCTCTCTAAAACTGGGAATACAATAGGGACATCCAGTATCACTACTATTATACGACATTATCATATCAATTCCTAGTCACTACGACAAGATGAGAGGCATTCCCTTTAAAAGAAGAGACAAAATTATCTTGTATACAAATGATGTAACAGCCCGAAGACTCAAGAGGAAAAACTATTAGAAACAATAAAACCAATTCAATAGCCTATGTAGAAAAACTGGAGACTCAATGAAAGCAAAAATAAATTAAATAATGGAATAGAACAGATGTTCTTTAAAATAACACAAAATAAGCCATATGGCATACATCAGAAATTAGAGTTCAAAAACACTCATTCACACATAATAATTCAGAATAGAATAAAAATTACGCAACAAATAAAGAAAATCACTGAAAGTCATATCCCTGTCTTACACTAAATAATCTGAAATGTAGTTAAGATTCATATACTGTTAGAAATTAAAAGACAAACTGGAAAAAATAGAGGAGACGTTTATATAATCCTAGAGTAAGGAAGACTTTTCAGTGTAACACATTGTGTCTTGAAACCACATAGCAAGACTCATAGACTTAATTTCATACAAAATATGTAGATATTGAGAAAAAAACCTAAGTATGGTTAATAAACAAATGAAAGGCTGGAGAATAATTGCAATATAAAGGAAAGGGCTAACATTGCAACCATGTGATTGAATAAAGTGTTCTTATAAATCAGCACGACAGAAAGAAAGTAACAACACAAAAGATCCAAGCTAGCAATTCACAAGAGTGCCCTATGTGGCCTCTAACCTATGAATAGAACAGGAATCAGCAAACTTGCCTATGGGTCAAACCCAGATGCTACCTGGTTTTGTACATATGGAGAACACTGGAGTTAATTTTTGATTTTCATCGCCATTATAGTCTGTGCATGCTATCCTTCTACAAGGGGGTAAAATTAAGGAGCTGCAACAAAGACCAAGTACCCTGGAAAGTTGAAAATATTCACAATGGGAACTACAGAATGAAATGTTTCTTAACTCTATTTACATACAGTTTCACCTACAATGAAACAAGGAAAATTAAAAATGTTGTACTTTCATTAAAAAAACTTATGAACTACTTCATTTATACCAAATATTCATTCTGCTTATCACACCAATAAAAGTTAATCAAAGTATGTTGTCCAATGGTAGCAAAAAATAATGTTCTTTTACAGTATTGGTGAAATATAAGTTTCTATGGCCAGGCCAGTTAGGAGGAATGATATATATATATATATATATATATATATATATATATATATATATATACACATATAGATAGATAGATAGATATAGATATAGATATAGATATAGATATAGATATAGATATAGA
>CABHPR010106474.1:18198-30057 GCA_902168415.1 Peromyscus melanophrys
AAAAAAAAAAAATTTCTTTATATAACTGCATATATTCCTTTTTCTCCCTCTTTCAAGCCTACACACATTTTTACATACACTATAAACTGTTTAGGATTTTTCCCATCTGAATCTGTCTTATTGTTAATCTATTGCTTTAAACTGCATCGTTACTAGGACTGAAATGACAGCTTTGGCTGCTGGCTCTGTCCACCTCAGCTTCCCAACAAGGTGGAACTACGTTTACCACCAGCTCTGGGAACCAGGCTGTCTGCTAACTATGGGAGGCACTGGGTCTATGCTTCCATCCAACTGTGTGTAGCCCAAAAACCTTTTCTTTCTTTCTTTCTTTCTTTCTTTCTTTCTTTCTTTCTTTCTTTCTTTCTTTCTTTCTTTCTTTCTTTCTTTCTTTCTTTCTTTCTTTCTTTCTCTCTCTTTCTTTCTTTCTTCCTTTCTTTTTTGTCTGTATTAGCAAAGGCTAAATCCACCACGCAGCATAATGTGCAGCTTGGAGATGCCTCATTGCCACCATGCTGCAGGTCAAATCCTCATGCCACGAACCTGCCATAGAGTAGCTCAAGCCCACATATTGCGGTGTCTTGCCGCCCGCATGAGACATGAAGCAGGAACCTGTTTTGGGCTCCATTTAGAATTATCAAGTATTCTCAGGTTTCAGGTGGAAACTCAAGCCATTGGGTGCCATTTGTAGCTGAAGTTTTCTCTGGTCCTGCCCAGCCCCACAGACCCCACAGCCACTTATAAAATAATCATTCAGAAGCTTATATTAATTAAAACTGCTTGGCCATTAGCTCAGGCCTACCACTGACTAGCTCTTACATTTAAAGTCAGCCCATTTCTGTTCATCTATATGTTGCCATGTTTTCCTTGGCTTTACCTGTGTGCCATTACATGCTGTTCCCCAGACAGCAGGCTGGCGTCTCCTCCTGCCTCAGCCTTCCTCTTTCCAGAATTCCCTTTGTCTGCTTATCCTGCCTGTACTTCCTGCCTGGCTACTGGCCAATCAGTGTTTTATTAAACCAGTGTACAAAAGTATTATTCCATAGCATTACACTATATGTTAGACAGAATATGTGAACACACAAACATAAACATATAAATGGGCATAAACTTTGTCAAGTTTATGTCTGGCAATCAAATCCTAATCAAATAATAGCCTCAATGTTGTCAAAGCTACAAGTAAATAGAACTACTACAAAATAGTTGTTAATAGTAAAAAAGAAAGAAAAGAACACTAAAACTTACAGGTATCAATTAGACTAGACAGAATAATGCATGTAGATGTGTGTATATTGAAGAAGTACCTGTCTTAGCTATATGGAAACAATGTGAGGTACAGCTCAAATCCTTACTGGTGGCTATCTCTAGCAGGTAGACACATTCTTGCCTTGGTTACTTTTTCAAATTTTTTGTATTACCAGAAACTGAAATAAGGATATTTTGGAGAGAGGTGCCATGACACCCACCATAGGTCACCACTAGCCTTTTGCACTTTTGTAGGGGGTAAGAAGGGTAGAAGGGTGAGGATGGGAAGGGGTGGGGGCATAGTCTCTCCTGCAAGAAATGCAAATTCAACCAGTAGAAGTAGAAGCTGGATTGGTTTCAGCCCCTGACTGCTCCCTCTACTGGGTGCCATTGTGCAGACCAGCAACTGAAACTCCCTACTTCCAAAAGCAGGTACTGAATTCTGCCTGCAAGAAGTAACTAATTTATCAGAACTAACGATTGAGGACATTGTCTTTTAAGCTGTGTTAGCTGTAAAGGCATTAGCCGATCAAAGAAGTGAAGACTCATGGGTTCCCTTTTAAATATTTCAGCTGGAAGAGATTTAGAAAATTTACTGGTGAATTTTTTTTATATTTGAATTTTTTTCCTGTGACAATTACATTCTTTAAACCTATTTTTTTGGGGGGAGGGGTTTCAACACAGGGTTTCTCTGTGTAACTTTGGAGCCTGTCCTGGATCTCACTCTGTAGATCATCATGCTGGCCTCAAACTCACAGAGATCTGCCTGCCTCTGACTCCTGAGTGCTGGGATAAAAGGCATGTGCCTAATACTTTTTAATTTGGCCTTGAGCCTATAATTGACCTATGGATGAACCAATTATTGAAAAACCACTATCCTAAGAAGAATGTAGACAAAATGCTAAACTGAATAGCAAAAGGAAGTTGGGGGTGAACTACAGAGCAAGAAGAAGTGAGGAGCCAAAGGAAATACAATAGAGATGACAGTTCCTACCTCTGTGTAGTGGTCCACCTGCTTCCAGTGCCGGCACTGCAGCCCACCTCTGAAATTCACTCAGTCCCTGGAGATGCTGGTGAGAAGCAGAAGAAACCAGGGAAAGCCAAGGAAGATGGTAGCTGGCAGCCTTCCAGAGAGATGGCAGATAGTAGGAAGCCACAGGCTGCCTCCTGACAATGCCTCCCAGAGAGTAGGCAGGATATCCAAGCGAAGTTCCATCAACTTCATCTTGCTTAGAGGAGTTTTCATCATGAGAACCTTGGGTAGCATCCTGAAGGCTACTGTAGACACTCTTGCCATCTTGTCTAGCCAAAATGATTTGACCCACCCACTGTGCAATGAGTTTACTGAGAATTTCTTTACACAACTGGATGTTCACCTCACCCTTGCAGAACACGAGAATTAATGCTACTGCAGACTCTGCTATCTGTTGATGAGTGAGGAGAAAGGGGGGCCTGAACTGTGAGGCCTGGAGCTGGAGGAAAAGAGCCTGGCCTAGAAGCTGGAAGCTGGAAGGAGTGGACCAGAATCAAGCAACTGCAGCAAACCTCAGGGAGGCCCAGGCAGAGACTGAGTGGCCATACCCACAGGAGATGTAGTATCAGAAGGAGCAAGGAGCATTTAAGTAACAACAACTACTGTTGATGACCAGTTGAGCCTCATAGAGAGGCAGGTGCCATATACCTACAGGTAGCTGCTATGGATGAAGGCAACCCTTTGGGCATCATCAGTGACTTCAGGTTAGACTGTCTCCCCAAGGTCCTGGTAGGATGGAATGAAATTAACACCACCATGGGACAGATAACCTTGCTGTTCCTCATCATGTCTGAAATAGCTGGACTGCAGTTCCAGGTTATCAACTTGTTGCCTATGGAAACTATTGCTCCCTCAACATTTGATTTCTGATATATGTATATCAATGTATCTGTGTACTGCATTGCAAAATTCCACCATAGGAATATTTCAAAATTTGTTCAAAAATCTTTCTCTTGATGAATACTTAGAGTTGCTTCCAGAATTTGCTGTCAGCATTAAGTTTTTATGAACATTTCTGAACACACCCTAGCATACAGCTCAACTTGGTTTCCTGTTTGACTAGCAAATTCTATCAGACCTTTAAGGCAAAAATAAGATTGCTAATGGGAATATTAAAAAAGCCTAAATAGAGATAGCATCCAGTTCAAATTTTGGATGATTCAATATCATTGAGATATCTATTTTCACAGAAATTAGTTAATGTAATCACAATCAAACTGAAGCAGACGTTTGGAAGAAACCAGCAAATTGATTCTAGAATGTGTGTGGAATTTCAAAAGCTAACTAGAAAATAGCCGTCTTGAAGTATAAAAACAAAGGAGGTGGACATACAGCATTTCCGTTCAATATTTACTTCCAAACTACAATAATTAAGACAGAAGAGATAGTTCAGTCAGTAAAGTGCTTGCTACACAAGCATGAAGACTGAGTTTAGAGTCCCAATACTGATGTTATTTATTCTTTTTTATTAAAAAAGCTGGGTACGGCAGTATGAGCTTGTAATTCTGGTACTGAGATGGGTGGACATAAGCAGATCCTTGGGGCTCACCAGTCAATCATCTAGCCAATTAGCCATATCCAGCTTTTGTAAAAGACCCAATCTCAAAATGTAAGGAGAAAAGCAAATGAGGACACCTGACATCAATCTATGGCCGCCACACATCTTGCACACGTGTATGTACATCAACACACACATACACACAAACCGCACAAACCTACCATCATCAAAAGAGTACACTATTAGCATGGAGATATGTAATTTTAAGAAAAGCAGAATAAAGCACTCACAAAAAGACCTAAATATAAAAAATAGTTTTAGTATACGATAAAGATACCATGCCTCTGAACTAAGATTGGTTAAGCATAGAGTTATTATGAAATCCTGTACTTACATATCTAAGTTTATGGACCAATATAATAAAAAATTCACATGGAAATATGTATGAAAATGTCATATAAGCTATATTTTTAACATTTAAAAAGTGGAAACAACCCAGATGTCTATCAGTTAAGGCATGAATAAATAAACTGCAATGTGTCCCTACAATGCAATATTATTCTGCCATAAAAAGGAATACTCAACCTTGAAACAGAATGCTAAGTAAAAGGCCAAACAAAAAAAGTCAAACGTTGTAGAACTCTATTTATGTTGCTTGTCAAGAATAGGCAAATCATAGAAACAGAAAATAAACAAATGGCTCTTCAGAGCTATGAGGATGGGGTGATGGAAAATGACTGCTAATAGATACAGGCCTTCCTTTATCATTGAGGAAATGGTTCTGAAACTAAACACCTCATGAACCCACCAAAATACACTGAATTGTATATGTTTAAGTGGTAGATTTTTATGTTGTATAATTTATATATCAATAAAGAGTATTAATTTGAAAATGTGCATAGATCTAAATCAGAAAAAAATTAATGAATTTTAGATACATATATATTGACAACTTTGAACTAGGTAAAGCCTCTTTAACAAGAATATTAAGGTCAGTAATGTAGCAAAATGAAAAGAATGACAATTAAATGTCATTGAAAAATTATAAACATCTATTCTTCAGAGTACAAAATTAAGAAAATAAACTCTGGGCTAGTGAGGAGGCTCAGCAGTTAAATGTACTTGCTGCCAACCCTGAAAATCTGAGTTCAATCTAGAGTACAGGTTCTCAATCTGTGGGTTGCAATGCCTTCGGGAGACAAATGACCCTTTCACTGGGGTCATTTAAGATCATCATAAATATCGGCTATTTATATTATGATTCATAACAGCAGCATAATTAGTTATGAAGTGGCAACAAAAATAACTTTTTGGTTGGAGGGGTCACCACAACATGAGGAACTATATTAAAAGGTCACAGCATCAGGGAAGCTGAGAACACCAAGAAAAACATCATTAAAATTTAGAATACTCAAATATCTCAAGACTTTCATTTTTCTTGTCTGTTTTCCTTGTGTTGGGTAAAAATGTTTCCTGCATGTCTAGACTAACATGAAAGTCCTTTTTATTGGATCGTTTTGCTTCATTTTAATAGTTAAATCTTTAATCCACTTAGCATTTATTTTTATATATGAGTGAGGGAGGGAACGCTTTCCATTTTTCTCTCAAATGCCTCAAGGTGGTACATATAATATGCCAGAGTGTACATATTTTCCATTGAATTAAAGTATTACCTTTGTCACTAACATAAATACCAGATTTATTCTAGTTGTCTATTTCTATGTCATATTGTATTATTTGGTTATGTTTTCATATTTAACAAATCAAAACTCATCTCACCATTCTTCATAATTTTCTCAAGTATTCTCAGACATGCAAAATCACACAGAGATTTAGTATTATTTTATTTAATTAAACATAGGCAGGAGGGCTGGGGAGATAGTTCAGTTCATAAAGTGCTTGTGCTGCAAGCATGGGGATCAGAATTTGATCCCCAGAACCTAGGTAAAAAATGCCAGGTGTATCTTAGTAATCTTAGCACTGGGAAGGCAGACAGAAGGATCCCTGTGGCTTGCTGGCCAATCATTCTAGACAATCGTGTGAGCTCCAGGTCAGTGAGAAACCCTTACTCAAGGGAGGCAGATGGTATTTCTGAAGGTGGCACTCAAGATTGTCACCTAGTCTCCACATACATATGCAGATACTTGTACTCCCACATGAATGTACACTCCCACATGACTGTGCACCACACATGAACATACACACATACATGTACACATATTCCAATAAAAACATAGAAATAAATCAAAAACAGGCTGGGCATGGTGGTACATGACAGCAGTCAGAACTCAGGAGGCAGAGATAAGAGGATCAGGAGTTCAAGGCCATCCTCAGTGTTCTAGTTTGAATGTAATTGGCCCCATAATCTCATAGGGAGTAGCATTATTAGGAGGTGTGGCCTTGTTGAACGAAATGTGTCACTGTGGGGGCAGGCTTTGAGGTATTTTTTGTTTAAGCTTTGCTCAGTGTCACACTCTACTTCCTGTTGCCTTCTGACCAAGAGGTAGCCAGCACCATGTCTGCCTGCACACCACCATGCTCCCTGCCATGATGATGATGGACTAAAACTCTGAAACTGTAAGCCATCACCTCAGTTAAATGTTTTCCTTTATAAGAGTTGTAGTGGTCATGGTGTCTCCTTCACAGCAATAGAAACCCTAACTAAGACACTCAGCTACATAATAATTTCAAGAAAAACCTGGACTACATGAGACTCTGTCTAAAAAAAAATCAGAAAGAAAAATAAAAGAAAGACAATAAACAACAAAAGATGTACAATCATTTTAGAGTTTTATTAAATATGACATCACATTTATGTTATTTTAAGATTATTTGCATGTTTATTATATTACTTGCATATCCATGAAAATGTGTATGTCTGTACTTACAGACTTTTATGACCCATAATAATAATAAATTATATTTTTGTTATTTTGCCTCTTTTTCTCATATTAAATTTACTTTTAAATGTTTATTTTTTATTATATCTACCGTGTGTGTGTGCATGTGTGTGTGTGTGTGTGTGTGTGTATGTGTGTGTGTGCATGTGTGTATGTGTGTGTGTGTCTTCATATGCCAAAGTATGTGTAGACCAGGGGACACCTTGTAGGAATTGGTTTTCTCCTTTCACCATGTGCCATCTCCTCAGCCATGAATCTACTTTTAAATATGCATGATTTTGCCAGTGAATTTTTTCCTATTTCAATTTGATTTTTTTTCAACTTGATGTTTGTAAAATTGATGGATGTTGCTGCCTGTTAAGTAGCTTGGTTGTTTTGTTTACTGAGGAGAATTCCTAAGTATTTAATAGGATACAAATTATTCATTCACCTATTAAGTGGTTCCCAGTTTTTTTCAAATAAAATACAGTACATCATTTCTTCCCTGCCATGTCCCCCATCCCCATCATGACCTATTATTCTTTATTATTATTATATAAATGTATATATAATTATTATTGTATAACATATAGCTACTTTCACATATAGAAATAAATACATAAATCAGTTGTAATTTTATTATTGCTTTGTTGGAGTTCTTTTGTCAGTACTTTGGCAATTGTATGTATAGACAACATCTTTAACTCTAGAAGATTTTCTTTTCTTGCAAAAGCTCTGGAGATCGAGCGCGATGGGCTGTACAGCACAGGAATGCACTTTATGCCACTGAGCCATATACAGAAACCAGAAGCTCTTCTGTTCTAAAAACACTATTATAATGAACAAATAGGGTTTTATGACAAAATGTTCCTAAAATATTTCATAGACAATGGATCTGCTGCTGAAATGCGCACATACACCTATATGAACATACATCGCAACACGTATCCCAATAAAAGACTTAATGGCTGTAATTTTTTAAGTGATTGAAGACCTTAAAAGACGTTAATAAGATAAGACATAAATGGCCACTGAGCACATGAAAAGGTACTCAGTGTCATTAGACATCAGAGAAATGCAAAGATAAACCTCAAAGAGATATCACTTCACATCAACTAAAATTAAAATGATGATGTGTTGGCCAGGATGAAGATATCCTTTTTTTTAAGTTTCTTTATTGTTTCTTTGGGAACTTCATATCATCCATCCTAATTCCGCTCACTTCCCAGTTCACCATATCCTCTCTTCACCCCTGCAGCACCCCCCCAAAAAAGAAAATTTTAAAAAATCAAAACAAAACAAAGCAAGTCAATAAACAAACAAACACAAAAATGAAACAACAACAACAAAAACCTCTTTGCTTCTCCTTCTTTCCAGCCTCTTCAACTCCTCTTCATTTGTCCTGGCGGCACTGGGAGCCTTGATGTGTCACACAGTACACCCTTTTGTTCCATCAGCTTTACTAGCAAATGTCCATTGCAATGAGTCACTGGTCTGGTTCAAGGCCTCTGATTTCTGGTGCACCATCCTCACTGGATCCTCAGTGGAACACCTCTGGGATATCCTGTGGCTGCCCCAAGTCGTGAAGATCCTGCTGGAAGATATTTTTAATAGAATAAAAAGAACCAGTGACAAAATGAAAGGTTAAGAAAGCCTATAGCAAATCAAGTGATCAAATGCTTGTTAAACATTTGAAAAGATACTTACTAGTAAAGAAATCTAAATTAAACTACCAGTGAGCTAGCACATCTAGTCTATAAAATCAGGGCCCCAAAATAAACAGACTGATAACACATGTAGCTAATGCAAGGCAAAATGTAGTTGCATGCACTGCAACTGCAAATGAGAACTATTGCTTCACTTTGAAAATGCATATCCTTGATCAGAAACCTCATGGCTAGGAAGTTACCTCAGAAATAAAGCACCTGCACATGAAAAGTGTATGCTGAAAAGTCAACTAGCAAATAACCAAATGGTGCAAAGTGGAAAATGTGTTGTATGGAATATTGAAGGGAATGTAATGTTATATGTATGGTTATGGGAACATAGGTTAAAACAAAGGACAGTCACCATGTTAACACTGCTCATCAGACAGGAGGACCTGGTAGTGTGAGAAGCTGTAAATGTACCGTTCATATAGAAAAGTGGTGTTTATTATACAATTTAATTATTGAAAAGCATCTGAATATGGATAAAAGACAAATGGAAAGAAAATAGACATTCTATTCCGTTAATTTAATTTAATTAATTCCTTTAATTTCCTGAATTAAAAAAACAAACACTTCATTATTCTCATTCTTTCTGTTTTTAGTGATTTTTCTTCCCTTGCCTGCCTTACAGGTAATACAGCACTGTCCACGAAATGTAGCACAATCTTCCCCAGGTATAGCACTCATGAGGCTGAGGCAGAAGGACTGACTTCAAGATCAGCCAGAGCTACATAGTAGTGCATTATCTAAAAAAGAAATTAACTGAATAAAAAATTTTAAGTGCATACAAGAAAAATATCACCACCAACAACAAAAACTGTAAGCCACATTAGTATTCTGAACTTGTCCAGTAGTCACATTAACAGAGTACAAAAAGAAATTATTTTTAGTAAGATTTCATTTACCCCAAAATATCAAAAATATAGCTTCAACATCTAATTGATATGAACAACCTATTAATGAAATATTTCACAATTTTGGAACTAAGCCTCTGAAATTTGGGACATATTTTATACTTCCAGCATTACAATTTACTGAGACTAGCCATATTTAAGGAGCTCATTAGTGTCCTCTGACTTGTGGCCACCATACTGAACAATGTGGCTCCAACACTCTGGCCTCAGATAAACACAATTTTCACAATTTCTAAGTAGGCCAGAAAATTTCAAAGTTTCCATCAAAGGTTCCCAGACTGAATCTGTGACAACAAACTGGTAACCGACAGGTTAGCTGGAGAAAAACATACACATGTATTATTCTGTATGTGTGCAGGAGCCACACGAAGTATGCAACTCAAAGAAGGGCCTTTGTAGGGGAGAGGAAAGCAAGAAAGGTAATAAATATTTTTTAGAGATTTCTTTTTATTTTATGACTATTTTGCTTGCACGTATATCTGTGTACCATGTGCATGCCTGGTGTCACACAGGCCAGAAGAGGACATTGGATCCCCTGGACCTGAAGTAACAGACAGTTGTGAACTGTCATAAGGTGCTGGGTGCTGAACCTGGGTCCTTTGCAAGTGCTCTCAACCGCTGAGCCATTGCTCCAGACCCCGGTTAAAAAAATTAATTTGAAGGAAGACAATGAGCCTGGAACAAAGTTCTCTGGACTCTGGGTGAGGTACTAGGAGACAGAGCTTACTCATCAATGGTTAATGGAACTTCAGTACAAAAATTTGAAGGCCTTTGTTTACTCTTTAGTGGATTGGGTCTCTGGGCAGATAGAAAGAAGTTCAGACACCTCTCCCTGTTCTTCCAGAGGGAAACGGGACCAAAGTGAAGAAAGAACGTTGGGGGAAGGTCAGAGAGACCTAGTTCTGCTACTCTTCCTTGCTTTCTGCATGTCAAACATAGTGCTTTAGAACCTAGCAGCCCCCTATCCGGTTGGGAAACTGAACGTGGGAGCCCCAAACAAACTGACAATGTAAGATTTCTCAACACGTAAGGAACAAAACTTAATTCACGCAAGGGTGCAATAAATCTGAGGTGCATCAGGGAACACAAGTTCGTGTCAAACCACATGCTTGGTTCTAAATACACAGCATGTGCACTTTGCACCGTGCAGCCGTCATATTATGCCAGCCAGCACGGCCTGAAACCCCTCAGCTGAGATTCAAGAAGACTCTGTTACAACTGCAGGGCTTTTGCTGGATATGCAAAGTTTGCTGCTCTTACAAAACATGATTTAATTACAGAAAACAAAGACTTTTAATGGCTCCCTACTGTCATTCTTCAGCATGTAAGCATCAAATCAGTGTATCTTTAGACTGCATTGTGTTAAAATGTTTGATTTTAAAATCGCTGTTTGATGGGCTAGAGAGATGACTCAGTGGTTAAGAGTGCGTGCTGCTCTTACAGAGGACACGAGTTCAGTTCCCAGCCCCTACCTACATGGTGGCTCACAACCATCCATAACACCAGTTCCAGGGGCTGTGACACCTACTTCTGACCTCTGAGGGCACTGGGCATGTATGTGATACATATACATGAATGCAGGCAAAGCATTCATATGCATAAAATTAATCTTTTTTAAAAATTTCATTTGCTGTTTGAGTTACTGCCTCGGGTGGGGCCCTGTGCTGCTGTCCATACAGGTAACACATTCAGGAAGATAGCTCTGGTCACAGTCAGACCCCATGGTGTATAGCCAATCAATGCATATAAATCAGGAGCTCAGCACAGACCAGATGATCACCTGCAGTATGTTTTCTCAGCTTCTACCAAGTGTGAGAGTGAGCAGAAACAGGGTAGAACAAGTAACTCTTTCGACTCCCACAGAAGTTGCTCAGACAGCTTTATGTCTTTGAGTATTTTCATATGTTCATCTTATTAGAGGATCATAACCCCCTGAGGCAGTAAGTCAAAGGATTATTGGGTCTGATTAATAATCCTTAAAGCAATCCACTATGGTTGTAAAGCATATTTAATACTGTATGAGAGATGAAGTCACAGAGGTTAAATGTCTTTTCTATCTATCTCTCTAAGTTGTCAGGAAGATGATTTAAACAACGGTTATGGAAAGAGTTTTATAAAAAAGTAAGGGATTGTATTTATTATTCTTGGGGGAATCAGATGATGAAGACCCAGGAAGTCAACCCTGGTTTACCCCCTAACTCATCAAGATTACGACTACTAAATTTTTCAACTTAAGTTATCTGATCAAGCAACATAAAATCACTGTACTCAGCCCGGCCTTCTTTTACAGTCTAGTCTATTCAAGAAGTAGTTTTCCCCATATAAACTTAGATAACTAAGGATATCCACAAAAAGTAGAAACTAAGTTTGAGGAACATAATAAAAAATATTCTCATATATTCATAAGGTAGTAACATTACTACAAATGGCTAGATTAACAGGAAAAACCATAAATAAAATTATTAAAGCCTTAGAACTCAAGAGTATTTAAAATATCACATTGTAGAATATTATTTTAACTTGGCAAAGATGTGTTACATTTGTTTATGCTGCAGAACATTACTTTAACTATGTGAAGGTGTGT
>CABHPR010106474.1:30067-44971 GCA_902168415.1 Peromyscus melanophrys
AAAGATGTATTACATTTGTTTCTGCTGCATTTGTTTAGTTATGAAAGCTGTGTTGCATTTGTTTCACTTTGCCTGCCTAAGGCACCTGATTGGTCTAATAAAGCTTAATGGAAGGAGGGGGATAGGCAGGGCTGGTGGGCAGAGAGAATAAGTAGGAGGAGAAATCTAGGGGAAAAAAGAGAAGGAGGAGGAGAGAATGAGGGAGAAAGAAAGGAACATGCCCAGGCAGTCACCAACCAGCCAGACATGAGAAGCAGGAAAGTAAGATATACAGAAAGAAAGAAAGGTAAAAAAGCCCTATGGAAAACATAGATGAAGAGAAACAGGTTAAGTTATAAGAGCTAGAAAGAAACAAGCCTAAGCTAAGGCCAAGCATTCATAACTAACAATAAGTCTCCATGTCATGATCTGGGAGCTGGTTGGTGGCCTAAAAGAAAAAGCATGCTACAATCACATACCAAAAATTTCTGGGAAACAGAAATATAGTCTCAAATACATTTATCCAAAAACAAATTTTTGTAATTGTTTGTGTGTGTGTGGTATGTGTGGTGTATGTATATAGTGTATACATGTGGTATATGTGCACATTTGTGCAGACTTGTACACTCATACACATGCAGAGGCTAAGGGAGGATATTGGGTATTCTGCTTTATCATTCTCTGACTTATTTCGTGGACATGTGGACTTTTCTGAACCTGGAGCTAGGCTGGTGGGCAGCAAACCCCAACAATCCTCCTATCTCTGACCTCTCTCCCAGCATTAGGGTTATATGTATGCGTAACCACACCCAGCTTCAAAGTATTTATGACAAGATGTTTGAAAAGAGAAATAGAGTAGTTAGAAGAAAAATATGAAGAAGACAATAATGCAGATAAAAGAAAAATTCAATGGAATGAATTTCTAAAAAGGGATTGGAAATTGGGACGCAAAATCAGATGTGATGGCTAACTTTGTTTGTCAACTTGACATACCTGGGAAGAGGGAACCTCAAGTGAAGCACCGCTTCCATAAGAATGGCCTGTGGGCAAGTCTGTGGAACATTTTCTTCGTTGCTAACTGACACAGGAGGATGTAGCCCACTGTGGGTGGTACTATCCCTAGACCAGTAAGCCTGAGACTACAAAAGGAATTATAACATGAACATCCTAACAGAAGAGTACAGCACCATTTATGAAGGATGTTCTAAAAAAATGAAAGTCTAAAGATACTTCTACATGTTAATTTGAGGACAGGTATAGAAATATAGAGGATAGAGGGGCATATTCCATGTCACCACTAGTATGCTCTCAGCAAAATCCAAATTGGGAAATTTTACAGGACAAATAATCATGTTTATTCCTCAAATGAAATGCAAAAATAAAAAGATAGAAAGGGTAGGGAGGGTAACAGATATGTGTGACATGAACGCTAAAGGGAAGATGGGAGGGTTTAAGGAGGAGTGAAGGCAAGGACTTAGGGAGAAGATAGTGGATGTTGGTCAATGAAAACCAAACATGAATGAAAATGCCATAAGGAAACCTACTACCTGTGGGAGGTCAGCTCCCACTTTTCCCCAGGGTACTCTTGAGGAGAGAGGGATAAGAAATATTTATATAGAAAGATAGTATGGAAAAGATAGAAACACAGGATAGCTTCAGGAGGACCTGGATCAATATCCACAGGCCCCTTCTGTCTCTTCAAAGGGGCATTTTATAGGAATGCCAAGGGGCGGGGCAAAAGACATCCCCCTAGCAGAGCCAAGTGCAGACCCTTCCAAATACCTGGTAATCACACATGCGGTCAAGCCATCCCCTAATGCAACCTTGCCAGGTAAAGCAAGCTCAGATTTTACTAGGAAACTCTGTGAGCCCCCACAACTACTTTGCATATAAATTTTTTAAAAAAACTGAAAAAAAAGTGGGTGAAAGAAATACCAAATTAAAATAATTTAAGAGAGGGTTGGGGAGATAATTGAGTACTAGCTATGTGTGAGGACAGAATCCACAAAAACGCTAAGCAGCTGTGGTGGTCCACCTGTAATCCCAGCTCATCACATGGCAAGCAGAAACAGCCAAATTGGCAAGCTCTGGGTTCAAGTGAGAGACTCTGTCTTGATATGTAAAGTGGAATGAGATCAACCGACACCCAATGTCAACCTCTAGCCTCCATAAATGTGCACAGGTGGTGATATGTTGTGTATCCCAATGAACTTGCCTAAGGATCAGAAGACAGAGCCAGCCACTAGATTACACATAAAGATCAGGCAGTGGTGGCACACACCCTTAATCCTATCACTCAAGAGGCAGAGATCCGTCTGGATCTCTGTGAGTTCAAGGTCACACTGGGCTACATGAGAATTGATCCAGTCTAGGAAAGAAACAGAGCCAGGCAGTGGTAGCACATACCTTTAATCCCAGCACTTGAGATCTCATGCCCTTGCTTGGGAAGCACACATGCCTTTAATCCCAGGAAGTAATATGGCAGGGCAGAGAAAGGTATATAAGGCGTGAGGAAACAGGAACTCACTCTCTTTAGGCTGAGGAATTCATAGAGGTAAGAACTAGTGGCTGGCTGTTCTGCTTCTCTGATCCTCAGGCAAGTTCATTAGGGTACACAATATATCACCACATGCACATGAGCACATACACTTGCACATAGACCTGCACCAAACACAAATACACATATATACATGTGCACACACCCAACACATATGCATACAAATAAAAATTAAGAGATCCAGAATATATAATGAACTCCAAAAACTCACCAGCAAAACACAAATAACCTAGTTGTAAATAAGGAATAGCCCCAAATATACATTTCTCAAAACAAATATTTTATCAACATCACTACTGATCAGCTAAATCCAAATTAAAACCACAGTGAGATATTACTCTACTACAGAAAAAGTGGCTTTCATCAAACAAGTGATAGCTGCAATGTGGACACAGGAGAACCCTTACACTCTAGCGGTGTGAATGTAAATTAGATTTATTATTATCTTGTTTTTTACAGAAAAAGTTTAATGGTCTCACAGCAAGGGAGCTAATCTAGTCCCAAGTATTCCACCATTGATAAAGTATATATTTTTAATACCTAATCAATGTGAATGCATGGTAGCTTCCTCTGTGCATAGCTAATGCATTCTTTTTCCCAACCCTAACTAATGCATTCTAACTGCTGCCCAGCATTTAATAGTCTATATATATTTTTTATGTAATTGATCTTTTCTTTCAGTGAAAGACCATTACTATTGTGGAATACAGCTGATTACTGTCAAAAAACTTCAGCAGCTTGCTCATTCAGGTTTACAAAGTCTCTGTTTAATTTTCAGAAATTTTGTAAAGTTCTTTGTTAAACACACTCATTATAAAGAAAATTTGTTGAAATTATAAGTAGACAATCTACATAAAGATTAAGAGGAATAAAATGTGAAATCTATCATTATTATTTCTAATCATCTCACTATATAATAATGTATCATGATGGTGTATCACTTCATATGTCTTCCCAACTCATTGTGTTAAACAACATCATGTTAAATAGCAAATACCATCAAATCAAGTCTTTATTCATTGCCTAAGTCTGCAAACAACTACCAGTAAACCAGGTGAATTTTTTTGCCCATTCATTTAGAGGATATATACATTTTTGTGCTGAATAAGTCAAGCTGAATAATTATGATGGAAATTAAAGGACCTTTAAAGCTTAAATATATTTATTATCCAGCCCTTTACAGAAAAAAAAAGTTGATCACCTCAGGATTATTGTTTTGTTGACTGTATACTTAGGAAAGTGATGAAGAGAATATTAGCAATTAAAAAAAAATCAACCAACAGCTGGGCCACCGCCAGAGGCCATGTTGATGTCTGAGGGCCATTCTACCATTGGGGCCATACTGATCTGACTGGCCTGTGCTACCACCTGAGGTCATGGTGATGTCCAGGCCAGTGCTGTAGACAAGGGTCATGTCTGAATCCATGGCTACCACAGCCTGGGTTTGTACTGATGTCCGTGACCTGTACAACCCCAAAAGTCATGTGGATGCTTGTGGTCTGGGCTGTGGCCTGAAACCATGTTGATGTCCCAGGGCTATGCCTGTTTGGCAATGAGAGAGTTGGCCCTGCCCCTCACTGGCTGCCACAAGGTAGTGCCAGTGGTGGCATGGGTGTGGGGAGAACAGGTCCTGGTGGCATTGACACAGGAGAGCTGACCCACGTGGCATGGGCAGAGAGTGTCAGCAGAACCATAACTGCAGGATCTCCATGACTTGGGGCAACAGCAGGTTAGCAGAGAAGCATCTCAGTGAGGGGCCAGTATTGGTGGTGTAGCAGAAGCCAAAGGCCTTCAACCAGACCAATAACTCATTGCAATGAACATATGCAAGCAAAGCTGTTTGGACAAAAGAGTATTACTGAGTGACACACTGCAACTTCCAATACCACTACGACAAACAAATAGTGATGGGGAGGTGGGAAAGACAGTGTAGTGCAGTAGCACACACAGCAGAATTAAAGACAGCTCTGAAGGGTGTGAGAGAAGGCTGTGGTTGACAGAGGAGCAGGTCATTGTCCAGAGGGGACAGCGAGAAGTTTTTGTTTTTTAATTTTTTTTTTTAATTTCCTTTTGCGGGGGACATTACAAGGCTGGAGGGAAGACATGGAAGGACTGAGAAATGAGTGGTATTGGGGTACAGGATGTAAAATTCCCAAGGAATCAATTAAAAAATTATGTTGGAAACAATTAACCAGCAGGATGGTGGTGGCACAAGTCTTTAATCCCAGCACTCTGGAGGCAGAGGCAGAAGGTTCTCTGTAAGTTCAAAGCCATCCTGGTCTACAGATGGAGTTCCAGGTCAGTAGGGCTACAAAGAGAAACCCTGTCTAGAAAAAACAAAAACAAAACCAACAAACAAAATCAACAAACAGATAATATAACCACCTTGTTGTTACAATGGAAGAAATGTAGTACTGATATGAATATTGGTTGATTATTTTCACTCATGTTATGGAAGAATACAAAAACTCAAATAGCAAAGATACGTATGTGTGTGTGTACTCAATGGCATGAGTAATTTCTTTGCTGAGCCAGATAAGGGTTTTCAAATACTGGAGGAATAATTCTTCAAATTTTTATGTTATTCACAATGTGCCAGTTATAAGTTCCACACCATTTTAAATTGAATTATCCTACTAACATCAAGAATGGAAAAACAATAAAATCAATGAAACAAAAAGCTGGTACTTTGTAGAATTTAACAGTACTGACAAATGGTCTCTGAGAAGGACTGAAAAAAGACTTAAATTACTAAAATCAATAATGAAAGTGGAGACATTATTACCAGGGCTACAGAAATAAAAATGGTGATATCAGTATACAAACAAGAATTGCAAGGGAAAGAGTTGGACAACCTAGTAGAAATGCAAATCCTACCAAAATTAATAATGAGTAACTAGAAAATCTGAGGAACTTGTAAGAAGCCTGGATTGGTAAATAAAAATCTCCCACAAAGAGCCAGTGGAGTAGGTAAGCTAAGTGGAGAACTTCACCTCTCCCTCCACTGCTGCAAATTCAATCCCTCAGTTCCATCCCCAGCTCTGCCAACAGACCACCTGCTGCATCCTCCCTTCCCCCTCCCCCCATTTCCATGGATCCCACAAATCTTCTCCCCCAAACTTCCTCTCCCCCATTGCTTTTACCCAGCCCCCAACTCCAGTAGGCATTCCCTGGGAACACACAGGCCTCACAGGCCAGAGAAGATAGTCAGGCTAACTGTGGATTTTCACCTCCTCCCCTGCAAATCCAATCCCCAAATCTAGCCCGCACCTCTGCAGCAGACCATCTGCTGCAGCCTCCCCTCTTCTCTGCCCTAATGTCCAGTGGATTTCACAGATCTTCTCTTCCGACCTCACTCCTATTATTCCTACTCCAGCAGGCTTTCTTTGGGATTCTGCCAGCCCAGCCCCAGTTTCATCCCCAGCTCTGTGAAAGACTACCTGCTGAGGCCTTTCCTTATTCCCTGCCCCTATTCCCAGGGGACTAAGCAGATCCTGGTGAAACATCCTGTTTTCCTCCCTATGGTAGACCTCCTCAGCTCTCCCCAGCCCACCCCCATTCCCAAGTGTCAGCTCTCAATACCTAGAAACACATTGTACCTGGAAAACCCCAGTGGCCACATCTGTCATGATCCCAGAAAAATTTCCTACCAGGCAACACACTGCCACCACACACTTGTAAGAACTAAAGAGGGCAACACAAACCAAGGTGGAAATCCCCAGCCAACAAAGACAAAAATAGATAACAGCACCTACAACTACTATTATCCCAAATCCTGATGCCTACATGCCAGCACAAAAACCACAATCAGTAAGAGCCAAGATCAGCACAGCCAAGCACCAAGCAGAGCTCCAGGAGTCCAGTCAAAGAGAGAGAAGAGGGATTCTATGAGCAAGGGGCATCAAAATCATGATGGGGAAACCTACAGAGACAACTAAACCAAACTAGTTGAAACTCATGAAATTTAGAACAACAGCTGTGGAGCCTCCATAGGACTGGACTATGCTCTCTGCATAAGCGAGACAGTTGTGTAGCTTGGTCTGCTTAAGGGGCCCCCTGGCAGTGGGATCAGGATCCATCCCTGGTGCATGAGCTGGCTTTTTGGAGCCCACTACCTATGATGGGACACACCTTGCACAGCCTTGATGCAGGGGGAGGGGCTTGGTCCTGCCTCAACTGAATGTACCAGGCTCTGCTGACTCTCCATGGGAGAATTTACCTTTTCAGAGGAGGGAATCGGTGGGTTGGGGAGGGGAAGCTGAGGGTGAGCTGGAGGAGGGAAGAGAGGGGGAGTGGCTGGTAGGTAAAATGAATAAAAAATTTCTTAATAAAAAAAGCATAAAAAATATTAAAAAATTAAATTGCTTTAAAAAAAAAAGAGCCAGGATCAGTATGTCTCCACTATAGCTCAACAACCCTAGCACAGTATACCCTGAGAAATGCAACATAGCTAAGCACAAGACAAAGACCTTAAAATAGACTTTATGAATATGATAGAGGTCCTTAAATCCATTAAAGAAACCTATGAAAGCACAAACTAAAGGAAATCTGGAAATGAGAAATTTAAGAACTCAAACAAGAATGTCAAAGACAAGCTGCACCAACAGAATACAAGAGATGGAAGAACCTCAGGCACTGAAGACACAGTAGAAGAAATGGATACCTTGTTCAAAGAAAATGTTCAATCTAAAAAGTCCTGGCACAAAACACCAAGGAAATCTGGACCACTGTGGAAAGACCAAATCTAAGAATAGTAGAAATAAAAGAAGGAAATGAAACCCAGATCAAAGACACAGAAGCTATTTTCAACAAAATCATAGAAGAAAATTTATGTACTCACTCATAAGCAGACATTAGCTGTAGAATGGAGGATAACTATGTTACAATCCACAGATCCAGGAAGACTAGGTAACAAGAAGGGTTCAAGGTGGGATGATTAGATCTTCCTGGGAAGGGGAAATAGAAGAGATTTTGTGAGTGGACTGTGGATGGGGGGTGCGGGGGGTGGGAATGGGAACATGAGGGATCAGGTTGGGGGCGTGGAGGGGGAATACTAAAAGAGACAACTGGAAAGGGGGTCATTTTAGGGTCAGGTAAAAACCTGGCACAAGAGAATCTCCCAGGAATCTACAAGGATGACTCCAGCTTAGACGCCTAGCAATAGCACATATGTAGCCAGAACTGGCCATCTTCCTATGACCAAATTAGTGCCTAGCCCAACTGTCATCAGAGAGGCTTCATCCAGAAACTGATGGAAACAGATGCAGACCCACAGCCAAACATTAGGCAAAGTTCAGGGAATCATGCAAAAGAGGGAGAGAATGGATTGTAGGAGCCAGAGGGGTCAAGAACACCATAAGAAAACTCACAGAATCAACTAACCACGGCTCATAGGGGCTCACAGTGACTGAACCAACAGCCAGGGAACCTGCAAGGGACTAATCTAGGCACTCTACATATATGTGACAATTGTGTAGATTGGTCCTCTTGTGGGACTCCTAACAGTGGGAACAGGGTCTCTCTCCGACTCTTTTACTGGCTTTTGGGACCTGAATTCTCATACTGAGTTGCCTTGTCTAGCCTTAATACCTGCGGAGGTGCTTAGTCTTACTACAACTTGATATGCCATGTTTTGTTGATATTCATGGGAGACCTGCCCTTTCCTAAACAGAAACGGAAGGAGTGGGAAGGGGGGGGGAGGAAGGGACTGGGAGCAGAGGAGGGAGAAGAAACTGTGGCCAGGATGGGATGTAAAATAAATAATAAATTTATATAAAACATTGTCCCTAAATTAAAGGAGATGCCTATCAAGGTACAATAAGCATACAGAACACCAAATAAACTGGACCAGAAAAGAAATTCCCTTCAGCACATAATAATCAAAGTATTAAACATACAGAACAACAGAGAATATTAAAAGCTGTAAGGGGATGCTGGATGGCAGTGGCACATGCCTTTAATCCCAGCACTGAGGAGGAAGAGCCAGGAGGATCTCTATGAGTTCGAAGCCAGCCTAGTCTACAGAGCAAGATCCAGGACAGGCATCAAAACTACACAGAGAAACCCTGTCTCGAAAAACCAAACCAAACCAAACAAACAAAAAGCTGTAAGGGGAAAAGATCAAATGACATATAAAGTCAGACCTATTAGAGTAATACCTGATTTCTCAGTGGAGACTACAAAAGCCAAAAGGGCTGGGATAGATGTTCCACAGACTTTAAGAGACCACAGACGCCAGACAAGAATACTATACACAGCAAAACTTTCCATCACAGTAGATGGAGAAAATAAGACAGTTCATGATTTAAAAAAAAAAAAAATCCAGCCCCACAGAAGACACTAGGCAAAAAACCACACCCAAGAAAATGTAAGAAATAAATAATCCTAGACTAGCAAATCAAAAGAGATGAAGTATGCACACAACATTGACAACAAAGTAACAGGAATCTACACTGCTCATTGATCTCTCTCAATATCAATGGCCTCAATTCCCAAATAAAAAGACATAGACTAACAGAATGGATACGAAAACAGGATCCATTCTTTTTGCTGCATTCTAGTAACACATGTTAACATCAAAGATAGACATCACCTCAGAGTAAAAGGATGGGAAAAGATATTCAAAACAAATGGACTTAAGAAACAAGCTAGTGTATCCATTTAAATATCTGACAAAATAAACTTCAAACAAAAACTAATCAGAAGAGACAGGGAAGGACACTACATACTCATCAAAGGAATCCACCAAGAGGACATTTCAATTCTCATCACTTATGCACCAAACACAAGGGCACACACGTTCATAAAAGAAACACTGCTAGAGCTTAAATCACATACTGACCCTCACACACTGATAGTGGGGGATTTCAATACTCTGCTCTCTCAGTAGATCATCCAAACACTAAGAGAATTGCTGGCGCTAAATGACGTCATAAACCAAATGGAAGCAATAGATATTTAATACAGGACATTTCACAAGAGAATGCACCCTATATTCTTTTGATAGAATATTGAAAATATATAAAGAACTCAAAAACTAGATATCAAGAAAACAAATACAATTTAAAAAATGAACTACAGATCTAAACAGAGAATTCTCAAAGAAGAAACTCAAATGGCTGAGGAACATTTAAAGAAATATTTAACATCCTTATTCATCAGAGAATTGCAAATAAAACTACTTATATTCATCCAAATGGCTAAGTAAAACAAATGACAGCTCATGCTGGTGACAATGTGGAGGAAGGGGAGGCTCATCCATTGCTGGTGAGAGTACAAACTTGCACAGCCATTGTGGAAGTCAGAGTGGCAATTCCTCAGGACAGTGGGAGTCGAACCACTTCAAGATCCAACTCTTAGACATACCCAAAAGTTGCTTCATCCTACCAAAGAGACATGTGCTTGACCATGTTTACTGATGCTCTATTCATAAGATTCAGAAATTGGAAACAACCTAGATGTCCTTCAACACAAGAGTGGATAAAGAAAATGTGATACATTTACATTTTTAAGCAATAAAATTCACAGGTAAATGGCTGGGAATTAAAAAAAAATTTATCCTGAGTAAGGTAAATCAGACCCAGAAAGAGAAATATGGTATGTGTTCGCTTCTTTGTGGATATTAGCTGTTAATTGAATGATAACTAAACTACAGTCCATAGGGGTTAGGTATAGATAGGGTAAGGGCCTCAGGAGGCAGGCAGACAGATCTCCCTAGGAAAGGGAAATAGAATAGATATTTACAGACAGATGGGAGAAAACTGGAACAGGAGGATCAAGTAGGAGGAGGGAAAGAAGAGGGAATGAAGGAGGGAATATGGGAGAGACAGCTACAATTAAGGGCTATTGGAGGAGTATTAATACAGTAGACGCTTCCTAAAATATATACACATATGAAATTGTCCAATAATGGGAGAGACAGAGCTCCAACTGGTCATCTCTTGTCACCAAATGAAGCTTCCAGGATTGGGTTACAACTGATTGAATTGTCAGCCAAAAGGTCCCCACAGGAACCACTAAATAAAGCAGGCTGTTGCCAAAACTATCGGCTGCTCTCCACAAACTGATGGCAAGGTTCCATTACTAAAGACAACACCTCCAATACTCATTGAACAAGAAGCCAAGCTGGTGCCTACATACAGTCTTCACCCCTACATTCATGTACCTTTGGTACAGGAAGGTACTCTTTCTGCACACCACCAAAGGAGAAACATAAAAACACCAACCCAGCCACAAAACCTTTGATCTACAATGGTGTCCTGCCTGCCAGATACACTAATGTAATGGTAGCACAAAGTTTATACGAGTAACCAATCAATATCTGATTTGACCTAAGGCCCACTCCACAAGATGGAAGCCATACCCAACACTGCTTAGGTGACCAAGAACCTGAGACTAAATAATCCAGAGAGAGACCTAGGGTAAAAGCAAATACTACTACTGGTCTAAAAGAAAAACAAACAAAAAACCCATAAAGCCAAAAAAAAAACCTATCAATAAAATGACTCCTAATGACATTCTGCTGTACTAATGGATCAGTACCTTGCTCAGCTGTCATCAGAGAAGCTTCCTTCTGCAGTATATGGGAACAAATACAGAGACCCACAGATGGACAATATTCAGGGAGTGAAGAGACTCAGCCCTAAACTGGAATGGAACTTGGAACACTCAGCCCTAAACTAGATGTTTCCATCAAATCCCTCACCTCAGAGCTCAGGGAACCCTGTGGAAGTAGAGGCAGAGAGAGTGTAAGAGCCAGAGGAGATGGACAACACACCAAGGAAACAAGACCCTCCAAATCAGCAGTTTGCAACCTGTAGGTTGTGAGCATTGCTCAGTAGCAAAATTACAGTTATGGAGTAGCAATGAATATAAACGTAAGGTTGGGGATTCCTAAGACCACTAGAAATACGTGTTTTCTGATGGTCGCTACCTGTAAGTTGAGAACTGCTGCTCTAAATCAACAGGATCCATGCTCATATGAACTCACAGATACTGAGGCAGCATGCACAGGTCCAAAACCAGATGGGGTCCTAGAACTGAAAGAAGTGGACACATGCCCCCTACCTAACTCAGAAGCTATCTCTAATTGATAACCATCTTGCAAATAAAAATTTAATTTTCTCCAAGGGGTTCTCACTGAGGAAACAAACTACTCTTAAGGGTAGGTTGTATGCCCAACAGTGGATGGCCAACAGAAAATGCCCTCAATGGCATCATTGGAGGTTTTCTTCTCTTACAGTGTCAGGGAAGGGGTTTTCCTTTTTTGTTTGTTGGTTTATGTTAATTTTATCATCTTATTATTTTTTAATTTTTATTACTTTAATTTTATCTGTATTTTTTTTTGTTCTCTTTGTTTACCCTACACGTCCTTTGTGTATATATCATGGCTTCCAGTTTAGTGTTTATATGGGATTCCTGAGTGTGTGAATGAATAGATCTGTTTCTTGTGCCTTCTCTTGGGTTCTTTTCCTTCTGTTTGTTTTTTCCAATTCTGATCAGATTTTATTTTATCTTATTATATTTTATTTTATTATATTTTAATTAATTTATTGTTATCCCTTAGAAGCCTATTTGTTTTTCTAATGAGAGAAAGAAAGGGGGTCCAAATGGGAGTGGTGGTGGGAAGGAACTGGGAGAAACATAGGGAAGGAAAGTGCAATTGGGATATTATGGTGATATTTTTCTTTTGTACCAAAATGTTAATTGTATGTTAATAAATAAAGTTGCCTGGGGGTCAGAGCTATTAGCAAGCCATAGGAAAGCAGGGCAGTGGTGGTATACGCTTGTGATCACAGCACTTGGTAGACAGAGCTAGGTAAGTCTCTGTGTGTTCAGGGATACAGCCAGCATTGGATACACATGCCTTTAATCTCAATACCAACCATAGAACACCTGGAGGTCTATACAAACAGGCCATGATGAGGCAGTCCTGTGGTTGGGTTTACAACCAATGAGAAGGCAGAACAGAGACTATATAAAGACTTTAACACAGGAAGTAGCGGCTCCTTCGGAGAGGTAGGATCACTGCAGGAGGAAGGGTAAGGTTTTAGCTCTTAGCTCTGACCTCTTGGCTTTCTTCTTTGCATTGGTTCTGTGTTTCTTATTTATAAGACGGTTGGTTACATCTACAGGATATATTATAAATTATAATAAAAAATTTGCCACAAGAGTCCTGAGACTGAGAGTCCTGAGAAATTTAAGAAAGGTACCAATCTTTCTTAAATTTCTCACAAAAAAAGAGAAAAGAATTTTTTTTCTCAGTATATGAGGCTGACATTACTCTAATACAAAAGCTGGCAAATATACCTCAAAAAATAAAAAAGCAAAAGTAATAAAGCCAGGCAGTGGTGGCTCACACCTTCAATCTCAACACTCAGGAGGTAGAGGCAGACAGATCTCTGAGTTCGAGGGCAGCCTGGTCTACAGAGTGAGTTCCAGGACAGCCAAGGCTACATAGTGAGACCCTGTCTCCACAAACCCAAAGAAAAATAAATAAATAAAATATACAGTCTGGGGGCTGGAGAGATGGCTCAGAGGTTAAAATCACTGGCTGCTCTTCCAGAGGGCCTGGGTTCAGTTCCCAGAACCCACAAGACGGCTTACAACTGTCTGTAACTCTAGTTCCGGGGGATCTGACACCCTCACACAAACACACAGACAGATGAGACACCAATGCACAAAAAATAAAAATCATTTTTTTAAAAAGTACAGTCTGATAGCCCTTATGAACACTGGTGTTGCCTCAACAAAATGCAGCAAAACCAAACTTAGGGGTATACAAACAGAATTATACACCATGACCAAGTGGGATTTACTTCGAGAAAGGAAATCAGAAATTCAGATACATACAGAAATCAGTCAATGTAATACAGAACATCAACAGAATGAAGAGAAAACAAACACACTATCATCTCAATTGATACAGAAAAATGGGAAAATTAGACAAATTTCACAATCAAAAGTACTTGTCAAACTAGGAAAAGGAAACAATCAAAATATAATAAAGATAATATATAAAAACTTACGGTGAGCATTATACTTTGTGGTGGAAGAGTAAAAGTCTTTCCTCTAAAATTAAGAACAAAATAAGGATGATAGCTATTTCTATTCAGCACTACTAGTTTTACCCAGAATAATTATGCAGTAAAATATGATAAAATTGCCTCAGATTAGAAGACAGTAAATGTAACTATGTTTGCAGATGGTGTGATCTTACATGTAGAAAATTTTAGATTCCACACAAAAAAAGAGACTATTAAACTAGTCAAGGAATTTAGCAAAGTGGTAGGAGACAAATTCAACACACAAAATTTAGTTGCACTTCTACACATTAGCAATGTATGATCAGACAGAATTCTGAGACCAATTCCGTTTAGAGTGAGAGCAAAAGAATAAAATCTTTACAGATTAACTAAGGAGGTGAAATATTTGTACACTTTAAACTATAAAACATAGCTGAAACTGGCAAATAAGTAAAAGAGTATCCCATGCTCACGGATCAGAAGACTTAATAACATGAAGATGTTAGTGCTACCCAAAGTGATCTACTTTTATCAGTGCAATCCTTTCCAATACCTTAATAATTTTACAGTAGTAAAAAAATCCACTGAAAATTGGTAATCTTGACTAAGACTAGGAGGATCATACTTCCCTAATTTTAAGCTTACTGCATAGTTACAGTAACTGAAACAGTGTGGTACTGCCACAAAGGTACATATGTAAGCTAGCGGCATAGCATAGAAAGCTTAGCAATAAATTCTAATATAGAAAGTCAGTATGTTTTGTGAGGGTGTCAAGACCATTCAATGGGAAAAGGACAGTCACTTCAACAAATGGTCACATGTAAGAGAATGAACTTATCAAGAATTAGTTCAAAATGGATTAAAGACCTAAATGTAAGACCTGAAAACCTAAAAACTCTTATTACAGTGGTTCTCAACCTGTGGGTCACAACCCCTTGGGGGATCAAATGACTCTTTTACAGGGGTCACATATCAGGTATCCTGCATAGCAGATATTTATATTACGATTCATAACAGCAGCAAAATTACAGCTATCAAATAACAATGAAAATAATGTTATGGTTGGGGGTCAGTCAGCACAACATGAGGAACTGTATTAAATGGTTGCAGCCTTAGGAAGGTTGAGAACCAAAACTTAGAAGAAAGCGTAATGAAAGGCCCTAAACTTTGTCTTCAACACTGTTTTTGTTGTTGTTGTTGTTATTTTAGAGACAGAGTTTCTCTGTGGAGCCCTGGCTGTCCTGGAATTCCCTCTGTAGACCAACCTGGCTTTGACCTCAAAGAGATCTGCCTACCTCTGCCCTCTGCCTCCTGTGTGCTGTGCAATGTTTTTTTTTTTTTTTT
>CABHPR010106475.1:9380-21088 GCA_902168415.1 Peromyscus melanophrys
CTCCTCCTCCTCCTCCTCCTCCTCCTCCTCCTCCTCCTCCTCCTCCTGCTTTTTTTTGTTGATTTTTTTGTTTTTTGAGACAGGGTTTCTCTGTGTAACAGTCCTGGCTGTCCTGGAACTCACTCTGTAGACCAGGCTGGCCTCGAACTCACAGGTATCTGCCTCTGCTTCCTGAGTGCTGGGATTAAAGGCATGCAACACCACTGCCTGGGTCTCTATTGCTGTTTTGAGACAGGGTCTGCTTGCATAGCCCAGGCTGGCTTGGAACTTGAGGTCCTCCTCTATTGCCTCCCAAATGTTGGGATTACAGATTGGGAGCACCATGTCTGGTTCAGCAGGCAGTTTAGTAGGTGATCTTGGAGAACTCTCTTCTTAAGACCAATGATGTTTCTCTTTGCTATTCACCACCTCCCTCCATGATTAGTCACATGTCATTCATCTGACAATATAGGAGTGATTGGTTAAAAAGCCATCAATTGCTAGGCGGTGGTAGCACATGCTATTAATCCCATTACTCAGGAGGCAGAGGCAGGTGGATTTCTGTGAGTTCAAGGCCAGTCAGCCTGATCTACAGACAGCAAAACTACACAGAGGAAATACTCTCTCTAAAAACAAAAACAAACAAAAAAAGTGCCATTAATGGGTTAGTGACATGGCTCAGTGGATAAGGTACTCACAGCATACACTTGGCAACCTGAGTTCAGTACCTGGAATCCACGTAAAGGTGAAGCAAAAGAAACGATGTCACAGTGTAGTCCTCTATCCACATGTACAGCACCACCATCATACACATATAATAACAACAAAATTTTAAGAAAAACTTCAAATCCATTAACATTTTAGCCAATAGACTATGAAATATGCCCACGTTTCCAAACATATTCGAAAGTTACTTACCCAAAGAGAATTATAACTCCTCCTGAGATGAACATTCCGGATATAAACATAAATTTGGCTCCAATTTGTACAAGCTATAATAAAGTCAAAGAAGACAGATAAATGGATTGCTTCAACATGTCTACACATATGTAACCAAATCCACTATATCAGAACATACAAAATTGCAGGAAAGCATGTGTAGTTAATATCATATTAAAATAATCTTTTAAAAGAACTGTAATACAAGCAGTTTATAAGCATGGAAGGGACTAACTAATCAACCCACAATGATAGAGCTGTGGCATAATTTATAAAAATGGAATGGTATCATCTCCATGTCCATAGACATTCTAGATTAGTAAGTTATGGTAACACACCACATGATTTTTGAACATTAAAATATGTATGTGAGCTCCAATACTTACATATTTTCCAAACACTAAAGATGCCAGCAACTCAAATATAGCATAGCATCCGAAGATCATCCCAATCATGGTGTTGCTGGCCCCCTTCTTTTCTGCCTTAGAAGAAATAGGGGAAAAAATTGAAAAGATAAAACAGCATTGATGGGAAGACAAGAGAAGGTCAGAACATCACCTTGTGATTTCCACGTATGTATAGTAATTTCCAAGATTTGGGGAGGCGCTGCAATGTCCATATAATAGACATTGTTTTTCTAAAATGAACTTAACAAGTAGCAGATTCCTTGTAACATTTTTATACGTACCTAATTTTGATTGCCCTGCCCCTATCCTATCTCCCTGCTCAAACCTTCCCATTTCTGGTATTTAAAATTTTTATTTAAAAATAAATAGGGTAAGGAAAGACTGGAAAGTAGATGGTAAAATCTAGACACTGGTGTGAAATAATTCACTTAGTATGCCTATAAAGAATTCCCTTTATAAAACAAAACAAAACAAAACTATTTCAGATGAGGAAATCTGGACTCTGTCTCTCAGTCACGGGGCTCAGGATAACAGTTGATGTAGACAGACTTCCTTTTTAGTAGCACTTTTAGTTACAGAATTGCACTCTACCAAAAACAGAAACAAAACAAATCACATGCCAGTTGTCAGTTCCAGAAGAAAATATACAAATCCAAAAAAAAACTCAAGGAGAGAAAATGCCATGAACTGGCAAAGGGATCATATGAAGGCCCAACTGGTCTGCTCCATGGCTTCTACCATGCTTAATCTGGGAAGAGCTGTCCTTCCTTCCGGTGAGCAATGAAGACAAAAGATGCTCCCCACCATCCACATTGTTCTGACACCCGAGGGTACTTCACTCTCCACATGCTGGAATTATTGATGTTTATAGCCTGTCCTACCAGGGACCTCTGAACTTTGTTACAGATGATAGAGCACTTATTCTGAATCTACTTTTGTGTGTGTGCCTGAGTGTAAGCATGTGCACCCACATGTCTGCATGAGTCTATGAAGGCATGGATCCCCTGGGACTGGAGTTTTAGGCAGTTGTGAACCACTGTGTAGGTGCTGGGAGCTGAACTCATGTCTTTTTTAAGAGAAGGGAGTATTCTGAACCACTGAGACATCTCTCCAGACCCTAAAACCCCTTTTCAAACTGAGCAAGTATGGCTGCCCTGTGAGCCCCAGTGAGACAGTGGCCAGAGACAGAGCTCTATGCTGCTCCCTCTAGCATCCTGAGAAGTTCTTTTCAGAGACCTC
This sequence comes from Peromyscus melanophrys, assembly GCA_902168415.1. Classification (NCBI taxonomy): domain Eukaryota; kingdom Metazoa; phylum Chordata; class Mammalia; order Rodentia; family Cricetidae; genus Peromyscus; species Peromyscus melanophrys. The sequence continues at coordinate 11,945 of CABHPR010106475.1, forward strand.
TACTCAGTTGAAGCTGAAATTCTTTTTATTTTATTATTTTTTATGGCTCTTTGAGGCAGGTTTAATGTAGCCCCAGGTGGCCTAAGACTTGTTGTATAGCTGAAGCTAGCTTTGAATTCCTCCTGATCCTCCTGCCTCTGGCTCCTGAGTTTTAAGATTACAGGCATGTACAATCACACTTGTTTATGTGATGCCGGAGATCAAAGACAGGGCTTTATGTGTGCTAGACAAACACTCTACCAACTGAACTGTGTCCCCAGCCTGTAGCCAATACTCTTTACTTCACTACAGAGAAAGAATTTCAAGACAAGTCAATATGGACCAATATTGAAGCCTCTTATGAGGTACAGATGGAGTTTATTATATTTTAAATAGATTTAAGCATAGACATTGTGTTGGGATTCTGCCCTTGCCCCAACTGTATGGCCCCACATGCGCAGTTCAGCAGTTGAGGTGAGGGGGGTTCCTTACATCTTCTGTCATCAGTATGTGCTGGTGACTATGTACACACCTTAAAAAGCCACACACAGACCCCATCCTCTCTCTCTGCTCTCTCCACTCTACTCTCACTCTATCCCCCTCCCCCACTGTCTTTCTTTCTCTCTCCTCCCCAGGCCTGGTCCCCTCTTCCCCCAAATAAAGCTCTCTGTAACTAGGTAGTCATGGCCGTGGCTCTTGACTTTTCTGCTGATAACCAGCGTCATGCACCACCACCAGCGCCATTTATCATCCTTTCATTGGTTCAGTGGACTGGGATAGGAAATCCTCTTTACTGGACATCCAGGGCTGAGCGTTGTCGGAAACCCATACTGAAAACCTGCCACTGCCCAATCCGGATCCACTTTTTTCATTTCCCAGTGCTGCTGTGATTGGTGAGTCCCCCACCATTTCCTGATACTGCAGCTTGAGCTATATTCCTTGCACTGGACCCCCCTGGGGGGAGGGTCCTTGGGCTGCACCGGTACTGACTCATTCTCGATCTTGAGGAAGAGGTCAATGCTGTCTGACCCCTGTGGAGTCTTCATGCTGCTTACGCTCCCAGCCCTTACTCCTCTCTTGACGAAGTGGGGAGTAACCTGTGCTGATTCATAGATCCTCCTCCTCCTACCTCAGGGATGCCTGGGACTGGAGTCTGATCCCGGTTTGTTATTTTAATTTTTTATTTTTCTCTCTCGGTACTGCAGCCATGGGACATATGGCAGATACCAGTAGATTTGGCTGTTTCAACCCTGATATTTCACAGGAATTATCTACCTCTACCGGTGAACGGGCAAATGAGAAGAGTTACCTTATCCCCAAGCTTTCTACTGAAGCTCTGAACCCTTCTCCTTCTCCATTTCTGATTCTTTCTCTGCCATGTGCAACCACATCTGTCTATCTGACTTCCACTCTCCACTATCCGGTATTGGGCGGGCTTTAACTCACCTTAACTCTTCCCACTCATTCTCACGCTGCCCTGAGACACACACACAGGTCTGAAAGCAGGCTAAGATACATGCAAATAAGTTTACGATCAGGACCCACATGGGGATCAGAGATCAGTTCACACCCTACCTCCTGACGGGTCTTGCTAAAGCTATCCTCAAGCCAGCACACACCAAGGGGAAAAAAATTCAAGACACGGAGGAAAATACGTCTCTTGTCCCCCAGACCTCCCTGACAAAGGGCTAAAACTTAAACATCTGGAGAGCAAAGCTTCTGATCCAACAGGCATAAGCTTCATCTGTGGCATTTAAGGTGTACCAGGGGAGAGATTTTTAAAAAGCCTGAGAACAGAATTGCCAAGTGCTGGCACATGCTGGCTCCCAAAAACCTCTGGGTCCTTGTTTTAAGTGCTGGAGGGGGTGGCGCGCAGCCGGGCAGTGGTGGTGCATGCCTTTAATCCCAGCACTCGGGAGGCAGAGGCAGGCAGATCTCTGTGAGTTCGAGGCCAGCCTGATCTCCAAAGCGAGTTCCAGGAAAGGTGCAAAGCTACACAGAGAAACCCTGTCTCGAAAAACCAAAAAAAAAAAAAAAAAAAAAAAAAAACCAAAAGGCCACGCAGGCTAGTGCGTGCCCTGCCAGGCCATCAATTGGGCCTTGTTCAGAGTTCCACCTAGAAAGACAACCAGTCAGCTGACTGCACCCAGGCACCAAAGGGCAAGGGAACGTCAAGCTAAGACCTCCAGCAGACCTAGGCTCGGCCACAGGCTTGTTAGCAGGGAATCCAGAACACAGCACAGAAGCAATCCATTTCTTTCCTTCTGGACACCAGAGCCACTAACCCAGTCCTGGGAGTTTGGGGGTCTCACCTTTCCTCATTTCCGTATTGTCGGGGTAGGGAGGACTGCCTTACCCCCATCCCCAGGCTTAATTGCACTTTCAGGGTTACTTAAATGGGAAAAGATTTTCCAGCTAAGATAGGAGATTTCATTTCATTGCTCCCTCCATGTGCCTCACTCCAGACCCATCAGAAGTGCTTCTCCTCCTCATGCACAAAGACAGGGCCCTGATCTCTGCCTTGTCCCTAATTCCAAAAGAATGAGTTCTCACCCCACAAGTGTTTCTCTTCCTAGTTCCCTCTACTAATTAACTGTTCAGCTAATGGTTACAGGATCATCACAGACCTGGAGTCCAGAGATCATCAAGCAAGAAACTGCAACAGCTAAAAGGTATTTACAACCCCAGACCCAAAAGTGTCTGGCCTCTACAAAAACAGACTTTAATATAACCATCTATTACTGTTAAATGTTCTCAACAATTGATCACCTGTGTCTCCTAGATGCTAAACTAGTAAAGTAAACAGGTGCCTTAAATAATCTACCTCTAATAAAGCTTATCTCAGGAAAAAAAAAAAAACTAAGCAGAGTACTAAACACTGCAATGGTCACTAATTTTCTCATGGCTGCTTCTTAACATGTTCATAATTTTTCCGAAGCTCCAGAAACCAGCTTAAATCCATCTGGACAGGTCGGATCTACTTCAGGCCTTTTCTATCTCACCAGCATCCTGTCAGACACAAAAGCAGCCAGAGTGCCAAGTCAAGAGGGATGGATGGCTCCAGGGCAGCAGGACAGCCCACCATCCCAGGACGCCTGTCTACCTTGGAAGGCCCCCTTCCCTAAACCCCAAGAGACAACCGATGCCCACCAAGTCAGCTGGAAGCAGTTTTCCCAGGAGAAATGATACCCCTATTCCTATTGACTCGCTTCTTATAATAAGCAAAAATTCTGGAATGTTGGGATTCTGCCCTTGCTCCAGCTGCATGGCCGCACATGCACAGTTCAGGAGTTGAGCGCAGGGGGTGGGGGGTTTGACATCTTGCTTCATCAGTGTGTGCTGGTGACTATGTACGCACCTTAAAAAGCCAGACGCAGAACCTTTCCTCTCACTCTGCTCTCTCCCCATCTGCCTCCTCCACCATCATTCTCTCTCTCCGACCCAGGCCTGGTCCCCTCTTCCCCCAAATAAAGCTCTCTGTAACTAGGTAGTCAGTAACCAGCGCCACCATCAGTGTCACACACCGCCACCAGCGCTGTTTATCATCCTTTCAAATTGGAGAGAGAAAGAAGGGGTAGGGCTTAGGGATCAAGAGAGGCACTTATGAAATGACAGTACACACCCATATGTGGGTGTGTGCTTCTCAAGAGAGGAGACTCTACTGTCTTTACAACAGCCATGCAAATATTCCCTTAATTTTTCCCATCTTGCCTCACATCCTCACATTGGGGTGTGACTATATCCATTTAAGGGTTAAAATATGCATTTAGCTGAGCATGTGTTGCCCACCTTTAGTTCCAGCACTCAGGAGGCTCAGGCAGAGGGATCTCTGTGAGTTTGAGGCCAGCCTGGGCTATACAGCAAGTACTAGGCCATTCAAAGCCACATAGTGAAATCCTGTATCAAAAAAATAAAGAAATAAATAAAACAGTTGTTAAGGCTAAACTATGCAACTTGGTATGGAATAATGCATCAAGTCTGACCCTCATGTGACTGTCCTCTGAGAGTCAGCACTCACTTTTACATACCTTTTCTGTGACAGGTTGTGTGTTACCCATGAATATTTATGATCAGAAGAGACAGTGGTGTCCATGCATCCTTTCACTGTAGCGTCAAACAACTTTACACAGATGCACATACCTGAAAACCCTCCAGAATGCATCCTTGGGCCTGGGGAGATGGATGAGCAGTTAAGAGCAGCTGCTGCTCTTGCTTGGCTCACAACCATCCATAACTTCAGTCCCAGGGACCCTACCCTCTTTTGACCTCTGAGGTGAGGTGAGGGTACGGCATGTATGAGGTACACACACATACATGTACAAAATAAAATAAATAAATCCTTAAAAATTAATATATATACACATTTTAAAACTGTATTCTCTACAGTTGCATTTCTTTTCCTTTTTCCCTCTAACTACAGGTTGTGTGTCTGTGTATGTGAGTACACAAGCATGTGACTGTACAGGTGCATTCAAACAGGAGCACACACAAGGAGGCCAGAGCAGGACATTGGTGTCTTATGTTACTGCTCTCCTCTTTGACTGCTGACAGGGTCTCTCACTGAACCAGCTTTACATCCTGCTAAACTAGGCTCACTAGTGAGCCCTTGAGCTCTATCTGTCTCTGCCCCCTAGTGTTGGGTTACAAGTCATGTACAGCTATGCCTGGCTTTTTATGTGGGCGCTGGAGAATTAAACTCAGGTTCTCATGTTTGCAGAGCATGTTCTTATCTACTGAGCCATCTCAGCCACTCCAGCCATGATTTTAAGAGAAACAACTCCTCCATTCCTTCCCATGTAAGCTATTCGAGAGTTACAAGCCAAGAACTGGAACACATAACAAATTATATGTATCCATCTTATTGTAATGTTGTGATATATGTATTTTTTAAAAGATATTGTTATTACATTTACTTATTGTGTGTGTATGTGGGGAGGGCATGCATCTACCATGGCACACATATAGAAGTCAGAAAACAACTCGCCAGTCAGTTCTCTACTTCTACCATATGCGTTCAGAGGAACAAACTCAGTGCCATTACGCACTGAGCCATCTTACCAGCCCATATATGTGTGTGCATAAGTGAGAGAGAGGGAGAGAGAGAGAGAGAAGAATTAGTTCCTGGCTTGTAACTCATCTAGCTTGTCTGACAGGTTACAAGATCTTTCTCATTCCAGATGGGTTCTATCTCATATCCTGAGGGAGGAATATTATAAGGAAAACAAAAAAACTGCGACTGTCAGGCCTGACTGAATCTCAACACCCAGTCTTTAAACGATCATGTCCACAAAACCCCGAAGGCACAGGGCTCGTAGAGTTTCTACACAGCTGAAAATGTGGATGTTCCTAATTAGTGACATGTCACCCAGTGCATTGCCTCATGTGTGCTCTATATAGTGAAACCCATACCCTGAAGTGTTTACCTTAGTTCTGTGGCCAATTAAGCAAATCAATCAAATCCAAGGAGGGGTATGTATGAACCCTAACTTGTAGTCAGTCACAAGCTCCAGGTTAGACAACATGGGTTCTGCCACTGGGATTTGAAGGCAGGGGGCAGTCCTGGGAGTGAGAAATCTCCAGAAGACAGAGTCACAGTTGTTCTGGATTAGAGGACAAGGCTGTGTTGGCTGCTGAAGAGTTACTTGCTTGCTGGAGAAAACGGAGACATCACGATGCCTTTTGAGGCCACAAAGGTAACCTGTGTTGTGAATGCACAGCAGGAGAAACTGGATTTCTGTTGGCTTTTCCCTCCTGTGCTGGCTATTTTTTTTTAAGATTTATTTATTTATTATGTATACAGAAGAGGGTTCCAGATCTCATTACAGATTGTTGTGAGCCACCATGTGGTTGCTGGGAATTGAACTCAGGACCTCTGGAAGAGCAGTCAGTGCTCTTCACCTCTGAGCCATCTCTCCAGCCCTGTGCTGGCTATTTTTATACCAACTCGACACAAGCTAGAGTCAACTGGAGAGGAGGGAGCTTCACTTGAGAAACTGCCTCAATAAGATAAGGTTATAGGCAGAAAGACCTGTAGGGCATTTTCTTAATGAGTGATTGATGGGGCAGGGCCCAGTCCATGGTAGGTGGGGTCACCCCAGCAGGTTCTATAAGAAAGCAGGTCAAGTAAGCCATGAGGAGCAACCCAGTAAGCAGCACCCCTCCATGGCCCCTGCATCCGCTCCTGCCTCCAGGTTTCTGTCTTGTGTGAGTTCCTCTCCTGACTTCCTTCAATGATTAACAGTGATATGGAAGTATAAGCCAAATAAACCCTTTCCTCCCCAACTTGCTTTTTGGTCATGGTGTTTCATCACAGCAATAGAAACCCTAATTAAGATACCTTCCATAACCTTAGAGCAGTGGTTCTCAACCTGTGGGTCACGACCCCTTTGGCAGGAATGGCACACCAGATGTCTTGCACATCAGATATTTACATTCTGATTCATGATTACAGTTATGAAGTAGCAATGAAAATAATTTTATGGTTGGGGGTCACCACAACATGAGGAACTGTATTAAAGAGTTATAGCATTAGGGAGGTTGAGAACCACTGCTCTAGAGGCTCCCATCACCGTGTTCTCACAAAACCCAAATCTGACCAAACACTGATGCTCTCCCAGCAACCAAGTCCTGGGTATACATCCCAGTGTTCTTGAATTCCAGCTGCAGTTTGCCCCTCAGAGCCTCAGCCTTCTATCAAGGTCTCACTGTGCCCTAAATATAAGCCCCAGTGAGCTGTCTCCTGTTCCATAAGAACATGCTATTCACTCTGCTCTTCCCCTAACCACATCTGCAACGATCTCTCTATTACCATAGAAGCTGGCATTTCTCACACCACACCTCCCTTAACCTGAAAAAGTCTCAGGACCGCACCTTTCCCCTTGGCTTGATTCTGCCTAATGATAGTGAAGCTTCATCACTCCTGCCCATCTTTACCTTAAAGGATACCCAAAGCCTGTATCAATTCTCCTCCTCCTCTCCTTCCTTTTCTCGTATGTTTGGTTTGTAATGAACAAGCAAGACAGGTGCACTTCCTGACTTTTCTTTGCCTGGGTATCATTCAACTCCATGAACCCAGAGGAGGATCTTGACCCTCCGGTGAAATTGGACTAACTAGGAAAGCCCTTCACATCTGAGACTGCTATTTAAAGTAACCCTCGCTATTCTCTCCTCTTATGGGATTGTTGTAGGCACCAAGTGGATGAATGGGTGGCAATATGTGTTGGAGACCAGTGAGTGTTGTTTGGGTACGGAGCCACATCGTTCCTTTAGCAGAAAGCCTTTCTGGTTGCATACCCTATGAAGGACTACATGTTGTCGAGGCAGTTTGAGAACTGAGAAGTTGTCAGTGCGCTGTGAACCTAAAACTTTGGCAAGATGCACAAAATGAACATTTGGACATACTGTCTGAACTTTCCCAATCTAGTTCCCTTCAATCCATATTTTATGCATGGACTCTGTACTCCAGGTGAACATCTGCACCACCAGCTACAGTTCCTAATATCATGTAAACGGCAAAGCTTAGAGGGAGCCTGGCAACGTTAATCAGAATCCTTCCTTTGTGTAAATATTACTACTGGAGTGCATAATAAATTCTGAGTGAATATGCTGGACTACCCCATCTTCGGAGACAGAGTCTCACTATATGACCATGTCTGCCTGGAACTCACTTATACACCAGGCTGGTCTCAAAACTCCTAGAATCTGCTGCTTACCTGTGCCTTCTGAGTACTTGGGTTAAAGGCATGAGCCACCACACTTGGCTACAAACAACTTAATTCATATATATATATATATATATATATATATATATATATATATATATATATTCCCAATACCAGAAGACAGAGTTATAGCCTTTTGTTCACATCTTGGTCATTTGGTGAATCTCCTTTTTCAGCTATAGATGCCAAGTAAAGATTAATCAAACTACATGGTAAAATCAATAATACTTAGAAAGTCAAGTATATTTTGGGAGAATTACCCAGTAAGAGGATGTTCTTTTTTTTTCTGATATTAAACACTAAGAATATTCTCTCGGTGGGGGAGGAGGGCTAGGGAAATGAGTCTAGGTAACGTGTCTATTGTCTAACCAGGAAGACCTGAGCTGGATCCCCAGAACCCACATACAAAGCTGAGCTTGTGGGCACACATCTGTAATACTAGCCCTGTGAGGTAGAGGCAAGAGAATCCCAGGGTCTTGCTGGCTAGCCAGTCTAGCTGAACTGGTACATGCCAAGGACAGTAAGAGACCATGTCTTAATGAAGATACCTGACATTGACCTCTGGCCTCTGTGCAGAGAGAGAGAGAGAGAGAGAGAGAGAGAGAGAGAGAGAGAGAGAGAGAATACCCACCACCATACAAAACACACAAATATTATCTAAACTTTAGGCACATTTTTATATTTTACCAATTTTGAAATTTTTAATTATGTGTGTATGCATTTGTGTCTGTATGGAGATATTTACATGTGAGAACTGATGTCCACAGAAGCCAGAGGCACCAGAGTCCTCTGGAGCTAGAGTTGGATAGTTATGCACTTCTTGATGTAGGTGCTGGCAACTTAACTCAGATCATCTGGAAAAGCAGAACACGATCTTGACTGCTGAGCCCCTGCCCCTGCCCGCCCCCATAATCTTATATTTTATATCCTCTAAAATTATATAACTGAAGGGTTTTCTAAAAATTAGTTCATACAGATATAAAAATGTTTTACCTCTTTGGGGAAAAATGGTCCAAGGACGGAAAAGGCCATTGTGCAACCCAAGTTTGTAGAAGCTGCCGACACCAGCACACAAAGCTGTTCTCTTGAAAGTTTCCTGGATGTCTCTCCTGCACTTCCTCCAGAGCCATCATCTTAAATGCAAACATACTACTGTTACAGGAGTGTAAGTGAGATTCTGGGTAAATCACACAAGTGATGTCTTACTGGGGAGTTCATAGACTCTGAAAACACTTGTTGAGCTAAAAGGCTATTCTAAATATAGCTGTTTATTGCCATTGTGACCCAACACAAAACAATCCTGGAATATCACTGCAAATTTGAAACTTTGTTTTCATGCATGGACTCTTGTATCAGAATTTCAGTACAGAAAATACTAAGCCTTCTGATCTACCTTGACTTACAATGAGATGGACCAATGTGCCCACTTCAGAAATCCCTACAA
>CABHPR010106477.1:0-28199 GCA_902168415.1 Peromyscus melanophrys
AAGTTTATTAGCATACACAATATTTTGGGGAACACAATACCACCACATGTGTGTGTGTTTTGCCTGAATGACATAAGTGGACCATTGTGTACAGTACTCACTGAGACAAGAGGAAAGTTGTGGATCCCCTAGAATTGGAGTTACGTATGGTTGTAAGCTGCCACGTGGGTGCTGAAAATGAACCTAGTTCTTCTACTGCAGCAACAAGTACTCTTAACAACTGGGCTGTCTCTACAGTCCTAAAAGAAAGGTTTGGAGAGAATTCCACATTCAGTGAACTGAACGTAAAACTTACTCTTTAAATGCAAAATTGTCTAATGTAGATTCTTGCACTTTTTAAAACAGCTGCATTTAATTGCCACTGATGATTTTAATTCAATAAGTGACACTGTTTGTAACATAATTAAAATGTATTTTATACATTAAGCCACAATTTAAAACTAATCATAAGGAATATCATCTAAGAAAAAACCATAGGTTGTGGAGTAAGGGATATTTGGGTTCAAGGCTAGTGTACCTCTTCCCTTTTAAATAATTATCAGATTTAATGATTTTATTTGGTAATAATACCATAGGCTGAGACTTAAATCGCTTATATAGAACTAAATATGATCAATTTTAGAAACACTACTTAAATGTAATGCTAAAAGAAACTCAAATAAAGCAAATCAGAGCAAACAAATGGCAAGAGAAGAAATTTTGTCAAGTATCTTTCTTCCAAATTGGATTTCTTTCTACCACAAATGCTCATAGATAGTACAGTTTGAGAATCAACACTCCATGTATAAAGGTACAAGATGCAACTCCCAAGCTAGAAAATACAACTATATACAACATGAGAATTTTCTGACCCCAAAATTGCATTTTACACCATTTGAAAGGTTGAAGAGAATCTACTTTAAATCTGAAATAGTGTGAACGTAATTAGTAGCTCTCACTACCTTGATCTGGCTATTTCACTTTTCTGAACTACAGTTTATTTAATCTGTAAAACAGGTATAATCATAACATAGGTTGTAAGAAGCACTTAGGAAAGAATTTATGGTACAGTAACCTCCATTTGGCCATAGTCACAGGGTCAATATTAAATAGAATCACTAAAAAATTAAATGGAAAGGCCCAAAAATAATTTATAAATTGAAATTGCATTACCGTCTTTGTTATGTGAAGAAACTTCATATCATCCCAGTGGGTACAACCCAGGTCAAGAGTTTTATACTAGTCCATCATATTCACAATGTGCACTCTAATCATTTTCAGTGTTTAAGTAGTTACTGAGGTACCAGCATGGAGCATAGTGGGTGTCGCAGTGCTTGTGTTTGATTGACCCTGATTTCACTAAATAATGGTCACAAAGTACAAATATTGTTTAATATGCTAGTATAATTTTCATTTAACAAGTTGTATTGAATTTTTATTGTGATTAATTAAAAAATTAATTTATAATAGATACATATATGTAGAGTTTAATAATATTAATGCTTCTAGGATCCACTGAGGATCTAAAGATTTATTTTTCATGAATAACAGGCAATGTTGTGGGGAAATACAAAAATAAAATATTCATATTATATCATTTATTATCTAAGATTGAATTCTTTCTCAGTAACATTCTAATTGCATTTTTAACCTCTGCATTCCTTACAGTGTAGATAATCGGATTTAACATGGGAGTGACAAGAGTATAAAACACTGCTATGGCTTTATCCAGATGAAAAGTTGTCACTGGTCTCATATATGTATAAATGCAGGGCACAAAGAACAAGACAACGACTGTGATGTGGGAGCCACAGGTAGAGAGGGCTTTTTTCCTCCCTGCAGAGCTGTGTGTCCTCAAGGAGCACAGAATGACCACATAGGATACCAGAAGCATCGTGAAGGTGATCACGGGAATTACACCACCATTGGCAGCAACCAGAAGACCAAGGAGGAAAGTGTCAGCACAGGCCAGTTGTAGCAGGGGGTAGATGTCACAACAGAAATGGTCCATGACATTAGGACCACAGAAAGGAATCCAGAGAGTAACAAGTATCTGCCCAAAAGAGTGAAGAAAACCCATTATCCAGCATATCCCCACTAGGAGACGGCAAGTATGGTGGTTCATCCTGGTCACATAGTGCAGAGGTCTACAGATGGCCACATATCGGTCATAGGCCATGACCACAAGGAGGACAATCTCTGAAGCTCCTAAGAAATGTTCAACAAAAAGTTGTACCATGCAGCCACTGAATGAGATGGTTTTTGTCTCTGAGAGCAAATCTGCCATCATTTTGGGGATGATAGAAGAGGAATAGCACGCATCTATGAGAGATAAAAAAGCCAGGAAGAAGTACATTGGGGAGTTCAAAGTCTGGCTACAGACTATGGTACACACAATGAGCAGGTTTCCTGTGACAGTGACGACGTAGGTGATGATTAACATCAAAAGGAGAATTCTCTGCAACTGGGGATTCTGTGTCAGCCCCATGAGGATGAATTCAGTCACATTCATTCTGGTTTCTCTCATTTCTCTCATGATGCTGGGGAGCTTAGAAGTGCTGAGTTATCCTGGAAAAAAAAAGAATCTTAATAGCAAAATTGATGAGAAACTTAATTCCTATGTATACATAAGAAAAAATCATTTTAATAAAAAAAGACCATTATGTTTCATGGTATGCAAAAGAGAAGAAACACGCTGTGTCATCTATTTTATAAAAGGAAATTAGAATCAATTTCAACATCTTACAAGGATCCTGCAATCTTCTTACATGTGGTCAATAGACAATTTTTCCAAAAAAAAAAAATCCACACAAATCACATGTTTTTCCTCTGTCTTGGCCATGGGTTTTTCTGAAACTATATATATTAGGGGCTTATTTTTATGTGAACTCAAGCAGAAACAGAATATTCTATTAGAGAACTTCAGATGAAGCTCTCAATTTCACTCCCACCCAGAGTTAAATAGTTTAAGTATAGTTATATATTAATTTACAATTAATCTCAAAAAATAAGTGTTGTCATGGAGTATAGCTATAAAACAGTGTGTGTGTGTGTGTGTGTGTGTGTGTGTGTGTGTGTTTATGTAAGAGAAAACTTACTTAAATGTACTATAATTTTAAGATGTGCTTATTAACCAGATTTGTTTAGAATTTTTTTTAAAAGTCATATTCAATATTTATTGTCTATTATATGCTGTCTATTGTATGCTATTATTATATTATATTTTATCATATTATATTATATTATATACATTATTATCCATTATATGTCTGTCAGTCTGTGATCTGAAGTTTATATATATATATACATATACATATATATGTGTATATATATATTAATTAAAAATAAAGGTAAAGTCTTTTAATATTCCCATATGAAATGAATATGAGGAGTAAGAAATAGAATTATATAGATGATTAGAGTGCAGCACTTGATGTGAGAATAACAGCAAAATAATGCTATTGTGGAGTCTTAGGAAAACCATTACTTCCTGTAAGGCAAAGAAAGAAAGTCTTCACTGAGTAGGAATCCATATCTAGATCGGAAGTGAGTAAGAGAGGAGGTAAGAATCCACTTACTATGAAGCTCCAGATAGAAAGACAAGTAGGATGAATCCCCATGGAAGGAGCAGAGGTTGTATTAGTAACCTAAAGCATCCTGGGGTTAGGTTCAGGGAACAAAGAGAGTTTGTTTTAGATCTTTTAGGATTTTAAAGACCATATTCAAGAGTGTGGTTTTATTTTGGACGACAAGTCAAGCCTCCAGATTTTATGCAGAATAGAGACATCAACTTTCTTAGCTTTTGTGCATATTGCTCTAACTGCTCTATGGATAAGATATGGAAGAATGAGAGGAAAAGCGAAAGTCTTGTTGGGGTGTTTAGGTCATGATCCCATTGAAAGGGCAGTACTAATAGAAATAATTGTTTGCAAGGGAAATAAGAAAAAAGAATATAGTAAAATCACCCAAAGTTTTCATTCATATTACCACCTCCCAAAAGAATCTATTGCTACTGTTGAAACAATGTCATGTGTACAGACCTCAGCTAGAACACTCAACATTTGTTTGAGTGCTTGTCAAGAAACAGATTCAATTATCTTTAAATTGATAATAAGTTGTATACTATTATCCCTATTTAATAAATAAAATAAATGAGTCTTAGAGAATTTAAGGAAGTTGTTTAATGTCACTTGGAAGACTATAATCCTAGCTTTACCCTGAAATGTACATAAAATGCATTTGACCTCTGTCTCTTACAAATATTCTGTAATTTGAAGGTACCTGATTTTAGCAAAGGTGAAGATGAAAGGGAGAAAAGTTCCCCTAATTATCAACAAATATATATGAAAAAGTTGTCAGCATCAGTTACTTACTTTTTATGAACATTTTTTAAATAATATACCTATGAAAATGGTGACATTGTTTGTCTCACATAATTACATTTCAAACACAAATGACAAATGTAATTTTCTGGCACAGAGAATGTTTACTTTGTGAGTTGTTACTCTGCTACACTTCTCTTTGAAATCATACTTTTTCTACTTGATTACTAAACAGCCTCTCCCCTCCAAACACAAACAGGAAATCTCTACTTATGAGTCCCCTGTCTAATTACTCCAAATGTTTTTTGTAGTAGAGATATAGTGGGGAGTATGACCAGGAAATTATAGTCTAACTGTCAAGTCCTGAAGTATTTATTTGAGATTTCACCGTGTTGAAATAATAAGGACTTACCTCTTGTGAAAAGGAAGGTAAAATTTGCGAACATGAGACACCAATCAGCTCCTGAATGTTATCAAGTCAGATTATCATGGCTTTTGCCAAGAAAGAAGTTCTTGGATTTGGCTCCTCTCAGACACAATTCTGAAAGATGCAGCTTTGACCAATCGCCATGTTTTCACTCACCTCTCATACAGCAACACATGTAGAACCACCTGATTGCTTTTCCATGAAGAACTCTCTCAGGAGAAAATGATTTCCATGTATGTCAGAAAGGGATTGACACCATTACTAAAAAGCCAACAGTACAAAGGCCATGTCACAAAACTCACTTTTTAAAAAGTCATCCCTTTCTGCAGGAATTAAAAATGAAAAATCTTTTAATTGGTAGACATAAGCTCAATGCTGTATTATTAATATGATGTATTTTGGAGGAAATTTGTAATTACATAGATTTTACACAGACAAAATGTGAGAAATTAATACAGCAAGGCAGCACGGTTATGTTATCACCTCTATTTAATATTTTCTTGAAAAATATATTATTCTCAGTTAAGAAACATATTTTTGAAGAAATTTCAATGCCTTTCTGAATATTCTATTATTCCTTTCTTATCTCTTGTGTTCTTTCTATGGTCACAAAATGCATTATGGAATGTTTTAGAGCTAAGAAAATTTAGCCCACTTGCCTTCTTAAGCAATATCAATAATTTGTCAGGTTGTAAACTCTAGCTTGAAAGTTAGTCATTTGTATATGTTACAGTTTTTTTTAATCGATAGGAAAAAATAATTAGGTATGGAGGGATTCAGCCTTGTCCTCCATCATAAACATTTACTAAAGAACAGATCTAAAGATATAAGTTCAGGTCTTTTTGGTCTACATTTTGTTCTTTACTTTGCTCCACAGAACCTGTAAATATCAAAAGTCATCATTAACCTTTCTCACACCACCTTCCAAATAAGCCCTTAAAGCAATGTTTCTGAATCTGATTCGTGGAGCTGGAGAAAAAAAATAATAATAAATTCAGAAACCCTTGGGAACTTGAAATATGTCACCTTCTCAGATTCCTCTGAGAATATCCCGCTTACACTATCAGGAGAATTAGAATAACCAACTTATTTATTTTGTGGAATCAGTTAATAACATACTATTAGTTCTCTTCCACTCCTCATGTGCCCTAAACATACTATTAAAGGATAATGTACATTGATTCATCATGCTTTATTTTTAAGCCACTTCATATTAACTATATAGTAATCCCACTGTGTAAATACATTATTTACAGCTTTATTAAGGTTTATTTCACTTACTCAAGATGGTGTAAAGTAAGTTATAGAATTGCAATCCAGTTTATTCACTTTCATTGGTAATATGTGATCTAATTTAAGACGTCTCCAAAACACGTAATCTCTCAAAGTTGATGGGCCTCCTTTGATTTTTCTTTTGTTTGTTTGCTTGCTTTTGTTTATCTATTTGGTTATGACATTCTGGCTTCATTCAAGTCACTGGAATATGTGCTCAAGCCACCACATGAAGAATAAATCTAATTAATCTTACCAATAAAAACCAGGAGTCAGATATCTGAGTAAAAATCTGAAAGATCAGAAAAGCAGGGGAACAACCACAGTTGCTTTCAACCTCTCTGGTTCCTCCAACCAAAAGGCCTGAGACCCGGTATCAGCCTCACCTTACCACTTTTTGTCCCTCTCTCTATCATCCTCCAAATCTCTATGGTTAACTAGTGGCTAGCTGTGACCTCTGACTCCATGCAAGCTTTATTTGTCAAACACAACAAAATATCATGCAACAATTCTCCTTTTTTGTCTAAATAAAAAGGGAAGGTTTTATAAATAAAAACAAAAAGAGTTGCAGTTTGGCCATCCCTTCCCTCACATCTAGTATCCACTTATGAGTGAGTACATGCTATGTTTGTCCTGAGTCTGGGTTACCTCACTCAGGATGATATTTTCTAGTTCTATCCATTTGCCTGCAAATTTCATGATGTCATTGTTTTTTACTGCTGAGTAGTACTCCATTGTGTATATGTGCCACATTTTCTTTATCCATTCTTCAGTTGAGGGGCATTTAGGTTGTTTTCAGGTTCTGGCTATTACAAATAATGCTGATATAAACATAGTATGTACTCACTCATAAGTGGATACTAGATGTGAGGGAAGGGATGGCCAGACTGCAACCCACAGCTCCAGAGAGGCTAGCTAACAGGGAAAGACCCTAGGAGGGACACATGAATGGCCCATCGAAGGAGAAGTGGACGAGATCTACATGAGCAGACTGGGAGTGGGGGATGAGAACATAGGGAAATGGGAGGGTCGAGCTGGAACAGGGACAGAGTGGGAGGGGAGGGAGGGAGATACCATTATAGATGAGAACATCATGGGAATAGGAAGAGGCAGGGTGCCAGGGTGGCTCTCAGGAATCCACCAGGATGACCCCACCTGGGAGTGCTGGCAGTGGTCTAGAGGGTGCCAGGACTAGTCTACTCTGGTGATCAGTCTAGTGAATACCCTAACCGCCATCATAGAGGTTTTGGCCAGTGACTGATGGAAGCAGATGCAGAGATCCACAGCCAGGCACCAGGCTGAGCTACAGGAATCCAATTCATGAGAGAGAGGAGGGATTCTGCAGGTGGGAGACATCGAGATCATGATGTGAAGACATGCAGAGATGACCGACCACACTGGTGGAAGCCCATGAACTGTAGACTAGTGGCTGTGGAGCCCCCATGGGACTGGACTAGGCTCTCTGAATACAGAAGTTGGTTGTTTGGCTCGAACTGTTTGGGGGGCACCCAGGCAGGAGGATCAGGATCTGCCTCTGGTGCATGGGCAGGCTTTTGGGAATCTGGTGCCTGCGGTATGGCGCCTTGTCCAGCCTTGGTGCAGTGGGGAGGGGCTTGGACCTGCCTAGGCTCAGTGTGCTGGGCTCTGCTGACACCCCATGGGAGACCTTGATTTAGGGAATGTGAGGATGTGAGGTGGCTTTGGAGGGAGGGCTGGGGGCTGGGAGGAGGGAGGAGATGGGATCTGTGGGTGGTATGTAGAGTGAGTAGAAATTTTCTTAATAAAGAAAAATGAAAAACAAAAAACAAAAAGGGGATAAGTTTTAACTAACATAGAAAAACTATATACTGTAAGCACAATAATTGTATAAAAACATATACAGGAAAGAATTATATTAACAATGACCAGTCCATAGCATTTTACGAATTCAGAGAAAATACTTTTTCTATCCTATGTAGGTGAGTCCAAAGTGTTGTACATAATTCACTTTCTATCCTAACTTGTATTATCAACTCAAAACTATCTTTTAATGTCTCTCTGCCTTTTATACTTTATACCTTTTTTTTGTGAGTTTCTTTTCTGACTTTGTCAACAAGGAATAACGTAACTATAACTATCTAGTCTTCAACTCCATCAGAGACCTGAGAGGAATATAATATTACTTGAGTAAACAGGAAGTACAGAGCAAACAACTTCCAATATTAAAAAAATGACAGAAATAGCTGGCTGCCTAGATAGTAACCCAAGATTCTTCTGTAACAACGTTGGAAAATCCATCTTCAGCCTCTAGGCCTAGAATATTTGACAGACTTTTCTGTGAAACAGTATTTTTGAAGGACCATTCCATCTCGTCTTGGCAAGGTTCAGCAGTCACTTTCTTTTATGTCTTTCTTGTCCAATTTGGAGGGCATACTGTCAGCAGTTGAGGCAAGGGCAGTTTCTTGCCCAGTGGCTAACTTTGCCATAAAGAAAGTAAACTCCATATGGAGGTTCTTCAATGCCCATCATATTCTCTGAAGTAGATTGGTGCTGCCAGAAGCAGACAGTCTAATTGTCATAAAAATAGAGCCTTATGTTATTAAAACATCTTAAATGTCATATTCTGAAGGTCTCTGAAGTGCTTGAAGATCATCTGTCTGTCTAAAATATATTTGTTTGACCTGGAAAACATACCTAACAAGACTATAAGTTTTATTGTAATAGCTGACTAACTAATAACCTGCATTTCTTTATTATCCTTAATAGTTTTTTAATAACAACTTTCAAGGACTAGAGATTTACATTACATTGTTAAATGAGGTGTATATGTACAATACCCTGAACAAGATTAGAAAAGTATACACAGGATGTTCTAACAAAAATAACATTAAATTTCTATCAATATGCAAAATATCTTAAACTAGAGTAGAAACATATTTACAGTATAACAAAAATAACCTCAAATTTGTATCAATATTCAAAAATCCACATTAAGGTAAAATATTTAAGACTAGTAGTTGCTTTTTTGGTTTAAAAGTAGATTCAGTAATCTACCCTTTTATCCTATCATTTCTATATCCCCCCTTTTTCTTTTCAGAACAAGATCCCTGAATCTAATAATTTGTTCAGGTTTTTCCCTGATCATTACCAATCGCAACTTATAACCAACCCCCCAAATATGACAAGCTTCTTTAGAGGACCTTGAAAAAAATTGGGATAATTGTTAAGTCCTGGGAGAGCTAGCTATATCATTTGCTGTCCAGTCTCTGTAATGGGAAAGTGCAGGGCTTATATCTCAAGTCCTGGCTAGAGTACTCTGTGAGGCTGGACTGTCTCAGCTAACCACCATGAAAATGTCCTTTGTAGTTTGCTGTCCAAATCCAATCTTTGGGTGGCATTTGTCAGCTTAGTGGTGTCACCATAGTCCCAGTGGAATCATCATTGTGGGGCCCCATCCTCCTTTTGGAGACTTCAAAGCTTGCTATTAGGCATGGTAATGGTTCACTGCATAAAAACTTAAACATTTAAAATGTCATATGCCGCAGATCTGGAAAAGGTTAGAAGATCATAGTTTGTTAAGTACATCTAGAGTACAAAAACTTAATTCATAGTTACCTGACAGAGACTCGAACCTGAAATCATATAGAGAAAGCTAGATGAAGCCTTTTCTAGAATTAGTTAGTACTCTATATGACAATTAATATCATGACAAAAAGTTTAAAATATATATAAATCTTACAAATTTTAAGATAATATTTATATCTTAAGAAAAGTTTTAAAGAGTCAAAATAAAACCAAAGAATTATATTACTGGCAAGAGAATAGTCTCTTAATTTTGATTTTCCTTCTGTCTCATATAAGGTGGCTCTTCTGATGTAAGGTAGGTTTTGAATTTTCCTTTTAACAAGCATGCTTGGATTTAGAGAAGGAGAGAGCCATGCTCTAACTCCAAAGCCAGATTTAATTTTTAATTGAGATGGGACTACAAAAAAAACCATTTAGAATATGTGTCTGTAGAGCACAGCAGAAACAAACATTTAGAAAGATTTATGAAATTTTTATCCTATTGGAAATGTGGTATACCAATAAGCCAGTTTATTTTTTTCTTGGAATATTTTCTCTAGATGATTCATCCTTCTTCTTCAGATATCTCATTTGTCCAATGGTCTTCAGATTCCTTAGCTGAATGTCTTCATTCTCCTGGAAAGACAAAAACAAAATCCTGCCCCAATGCTAAGTTTGAGGAGTTTCCCTCTTGGCAAGTTACTTCTGATCAAATGAAAAACATTTGTCAGTCTTATAAGTTAGTTTAGATTGAATAGTCATGCTGTTAGATGAACTATCACCTCTTCTAATCAAGAAGTATCTCTTGGTTAAATCAGATCTTTATTGATTTTGATAGTATCCATAGCTTTCCTTCTCTTTGCCCCAATGTAACACATATCCTGGTTTCCATTCTGAGGTCAACACATCTTTAAAGTATACAAGCTGATTTAATTTAGTAGGGTTTTTTTTCCTATTACTCAATGTCTCTCTGCAACTGTTGTTCCTTTCTCATTAGCATTCAGAAAATTTAAAGTTAATAAAGCATTATGCAATCTATATTTGGGGATCTTTATTACTCCTTTCTGTATATTAAGCATATCTTTTAGAGTTCAATTAGATCTTTCTATAACTACTTGTACTGTCCACCAAAGCTAATTATTTCTCAGTTTCAGTTGATAATTTTTTGGACTCTTTAAGTCCTTGCCATCTTTTTATGTTTGAAATAAATTACTCAGTCATTGAATTGTTAATCCAATTGTGGGCCATAGCCAGTTAATGTCTCCCAGCAATCTTTGAAAGTCATTAAGAGTCTGCATTTATCTCTCCTGATTTATACCTTTTAGGAATTGAATTTTTGTAAACCTGTTTTATATCCTAGGTAATTAAAAGAATCTTCTACCTGTATTTTTTCAGGAGCAATTTGTAACCCTCAACAAGGCAAAATTTTCTGTACTTCTTCAAACATTTTATATAAAATATCTACATTTGAATCAGCCAGAAGGATATCATCCATATAATTTTAAATTATAGATTGAGGAAACTGTATATGAATCATTTCCATATTCTTCAATAAGTTGAGTATTTAGCTGCTTCTGTACCAGCTGTTCTAAAGCCTATAATTGTTATGATGTCAAAGTCCATTGTTCCACCCACACAGGTTTGTCAGTCAACCATTTTAAAGATAGGGCTGTTGGAACCTTTGAAAAGTCAACAGTGTTGTGTCCTGCTTTTGTACAACCTGAATGGTCGATGACTGTTCCATATGATACCTTTTAATATTTATTCCAGAAACATACATTAGTTTATAGTATGTTTCTGAGATTGGAAGAATGTTAATCTGGGTAATTCCATTGTTGTAACAAGTATCATCCCCATAAATTCATTGCTACATTAGACACATATGGCTTTAATTTTCCTCTCTGTCCTTCTGGTCCTATATATTTGACCCATATCATGCTTTGTTTTACCTGACATAAAGTTCCA
Source organism: Peromyscus melanophrys (assembly GCA_902168415.1). NCBI lineage: Eukaryota > Metazoa > Chordata > Mammalia > Rodentia > Cricetidae > Peromyscus > Peromyscus melanophrys. The sequence goes on from CABHPR010106477.1 coordinate 11,509, forward strand.
GTCCTTAAAAACTGAACATTTGCCTCCTGAAGAGGACAATTTGGATGCCAAGATTCTGGTGCAATTATGGTACATCTGCCCCTTTGTCTATGAGACCTGCAATTGTAATGTCATTTATTCATATTTTTAACTTTGGTCTTTCCTCATTTATAAGAAGTTTGCCAAAATATTTGCTCTGTGGTTTCTCCTGAAATTTTTTTTATCTTCTAAAGCTGTTCTATCATCCAGAGAACTATGACTTTTTACAATAGACATTAGGTCCTTTAATTGCTCATGGTGACAGGGAATGACTGAACCAAAATTGACATGGGAGCCTGTGAGAGGCCCTCCAAGTCATTTCCCAATGGCAAAGGGTTAACTTGTCTATCCTTTGTTGACCTGCATTCATTGGTCCAATGTTAGCCTTTGACACACCTTTTGCATCCTCCAGAAGCCAAGAGCCTTCTGTTTGGATTAGAAGACATATTGTTTCTAGGAATGGCCTATCTACAATCCCTTTTTAGATGACCTTGTATGCCACAATTAAAATACCTGACATTTTGATTTTTCTTTAAGCCTCTGTAAATCACCTCTCCTATCCAAGCATCATCATGGTTATGAGATTCAGTGTTGACTGTAGCTTGGATCCATTACTCTATGGGTGCTTATCTTGCCTTTAAGGGCCTAATTACCCTTTCACATTGTGATTTAGCATTTTAAAAAGCCAGAGATTCAATTATTATTTATCTAGCTTCTGAATTTGGTATCATTCTATTTACACTTGAAGTCAATCTTTATAAAAAAAAAATTAGTGTTTCCTTTGGGACCTGTATAACTTTAGTAAATGACTCAGTTCTCTTTCTGACTTTTTCAGTTCTGTACCAATCATTCAAAATTGCTGCATGGCATAGAGCCAGGGTATGGGCATCATATATGGCCTGTCTTTGTACATCAGCATAATTGCCCTCTCAAAGAAGTTGGTCTTGGGAGATTTCAATACTTCTAATTCTACTTTGTTGTTCAATGGTCCTAGCTTCATCTTTTCACCAGGCTCTCCATTGTAATTGAGGAGCAGGTTCCAATACTGCTGTAACCAGGTCTTTCCAGTTTTGTGGGACAATTCTGTTACTAGTTGATCATGAATTTAACATCTGCTTCACAAAAGGTGAATGCATGCCATATGAGACTATCACTTCTCAAATTTGAAGAATTGACTCAAATCTAACATTAAATGGCCTCAAATCTAACATTTCCACAGGTATCCACTCAGCTCTTACATAGCCTTGGGGATTTCTGTCATTCAGCAGTTGTTCCTGTAAGGTGACTGGATAAATAAAGGGTGGTTGTTTGATAAACTGGGACTGTTCCTCTCTAAGTTTTAATGTAATGGTGATGTCAGTTCTCCTTTGAATTCCTTTGTCTTTATCTGAATATCTCTATTATCTGTTTTAGTATGGTTTTCTAAGACTTGTAACTTATCAGTCAAAATTGCAGTATTTTCTCTAGTAACCTTTTCTAAGGCCTGTATTTTGGCACTCATATCAATGATCCTTTTTTTTAGGGATGAAACAAGAATTATCAAAATGGTAACTAAAATTATATCAGTCCCATCTGAGTTCATTATCCCTTCATTTAATTGTTCCATTTTTAAACCATCTATTGGTTAATCATACAGAGACCTAACTCCTTCCACCGTAATAGTGTTTACCATCTTTTCACATGAGAAAAAAACCCTCTCTTTTTTTTAAAACTAATTCTCCCCTTTAAGAATTCCCAAATGTCTCACCAAATCAGCTGAAGATGATGGTGAAGCATAAGGCTGGCTCCCACTGCATAGCACATCTGAGTGGAGAACACAGGTGGTTCACTGTTTGGATGAGGACAGCTGTCACTGACCACATGTCAGCAGCCCGAGGAGGCAGTCCAGGGAAAGCCCACAATCCATTGGGGAAAGGAGCCAAAGAGGCAATCATCTGAAAAGCAGACATGGGGGAATGTACAAAAACAGCATGTGTGACCAGTGAGAAGTGAAAGCACAGAGCTGCCTGAAGGCAGACCTGGACAAAGGTGAGGGGCTAACTGCAGTGGCATCTACGGAGCCCAGGCACCTACGGAGTTTGGGGCTTGAAGAGACTGTTGTAGCAACACAGCAACAGGAAATCCCAGACATGCTCATAGGGCTTGCAGTTCTTATACACAGATCTGGCTTGTGCCTGTGACTACAAGCTATTGGCAAGCAGCTATTTCATGAATCTCCACCCCAAAACTTGGTAGTCAGATAAAGCATGTCTATTTAATCTATAAAAGCCTGGAGTCAGATATCACAGTAAAAACCTAAAAAATAAGAGAAGCAGGAGAGCAGCCATAGTTGCTTCCTACCTTTTCAGTTCCTCTGACCAAAAGGATCAAGATTCTGTCTCAGCCTTGCCTTACCACCTCTTGTCCCTCTTTCTAGAGTCCTCTAAACCTCTATGGTTAACTAGTGGCTAGCCCCACCCTCTGAATCCAAGCAAGCACTATTTGCCAAAATATAAAGAAAATATCAAAAACAACCATACTCAGCTCATGTTTGAGATTTTATTCTCTATTACAATGAGTTATCTAAGAATTCAAGCACATGATAGTCACTTTTATCTGTAAACAAACTAAGAAATAATAAAATATCAAGTTGTAGCTATTGATTAAGTAAAGTTTGTGAAAATATCTAGTGTGTTGCTTTTTTAATATAAAAAGAATTCAAGACCAAAGGATAGAATATTCCCAAAATGAAACATTAATATAATAGTAGAATCAAAGCCTAAATTTTCCTTGACCACCAAGATTGGTGGTTCCTAGCATACAGGTTCCACATTACATGTCATCAGCTTTCTTAAAATTCAAGCACATGGCAGCCAAAGTTTAATCCATTAATTTTAAAAAAATGCTAAAACATAAAATTACTGATTGTCAATTAAGTGAATATTTTGGGATAAAAGAATCAAAGACCTACAAAGGAAAGAAAGTCCATAAATCAATAATAAGCTTGTTGGCATATTTATTGGGCATTTTCTTGACTGGTGATGCTGTAGTATCCAACCCAATATGAGCAGTGCCAACACTGGGCTTGTGGTCCTGGGTTGTATAAAACAGCCTGTTGAGAAAGCAATGAAAAACAAGCCAATGGGCAAAACTTCATTCCTCCATAGTGTCTGCTTTTGTTCCAGCTTCAAGTTCTTTCTTGAGTTACTTCCCTAACCTTCATGATAGAATGTGACCTGAGAACCGTGAGATGAAATAAACTCTGTCTCCCCCAAGTTGATTTTCATCATGGTCTGTCAAACAGCAATAGAAACACAACTAAGAAAACATGCACATATACTAGCCAAAACACACCCTTATTTTTCATCATATATAAAAGCCATACAATAAATCACACTTTAAAGATAAGACCCTAAAACTTTAAAATTGTTAAAACTTAAATCAAAATATATCCCCTTTTAAAACTGACAAATGATCTGAATAGACATTCTCCAGGGGAAGACATACAATAAGCTAAAAAGAGACATGAAAAAGTTTTTAATGTCACAGAAATGCAAACTTCAGTGAGATATAAACTCACTCTAGTTAAAGTGAGTATTATCAGAAAGACACCAAATGACAAATGACGGCAATGATGTGGAAAAAAGGACATCACATGTTACTAATGAGAATGTTAGTTACTATGGCCAATATCAAAACAAATACAAGACATATTCTTTTTTTTTTTTTTTTTTTTTTTTGGTTTTTCGAGACAGGGTTTCTCTGTGTAGCTTTGTGCCTTTCCTGGAGCTTACTTGGTAGCCCAGGCTGGCCTCGAACTCACAGAGATCCGCCTGCCTCTGCCTCCCGAGTGCTGGGATTAAAGGCGTGCGCCACCAACGCCCGGCAAGACATATTCTGCAAAGAAAACTAGACATAAATCTCCCCTGTGGCCAGGCAAGTCCTTTGTTTTTTAAATATCCAGAAGAAAAGTGATCAATAGATTGAAGATGCACCTGAACTCCCCACCTAATGAACCTTTATTCACAATAACCAGAAAATGGAATCAGCCTATGTTACCATGTGGATGAATGGGCATAAACACCTGCACTTATCTACTGGTCCAAGGTTACCTGACACAGCTGTGAGGATGAAATCAGGTCAGGTTGGAGGGGCCACAGCACAACTGAGGTTGTGACAATTTTATTGAGAGCAATAAGACTTTTTTATACCTTTATCAGAAACAGAATATAATTTCAATTGCCAGGATCAATACAGTTGTACTTACCAGGATACAGTGATGTTTGCAAGTCATACAGGGTAGAGAACATTAATGTCTAAGACCAATGGTCCTATCAAGCCATCATGCTTCCTTGACTTCTAAGGGAACATACAGAGAAACACAAAGCAGCCTAAACACTTCGCTGCCGGAGGGAGTACATCAGTCTCTTGGGAACTGGAAGGCACATCATGCCCCAAGAGCCATGACATCTGTCCTGAAAAACATATGGTGCATGCCTCTCAAGGCAGCTAGGCCAAGCCAACTCTATGGTTCTCTGCAAAAGGGTAAATACAAAGGTGACCTAAGCATACAGTGGACACTATTCAGCCCTCAGAAGCACTGAAATCTTGTCAATTGTAGCTCAGTTGATGAACGTGGAAAAAATAAGGAATTGAGATAAACTGTGTTCATAAAAGTCTATAACAAAGACTTAAAGGACATATATTAGCATCTGTATGGATGGCTTTGCACTTTAGAGCACTGGGTGCTTTTTCAGGGGACCCAGGTTTTATTCCCAGCTCCTACATGGTGACTCATAATTATCTGTAACTTCATTTCCACAGAATACAACACCATCTTCTACCCCCCCAGGTACCATGCACACATGTGCTGCACAGACATGCAATCAAGTAAAACGTTTATATGCATAAAATAACAACAGTAGTAACACAATTAAAGGTTATGTTTCATTATGATCTCTAATGTCTTCATTTCCCAAGAGACAGGCATCACACGGAAACAATGGAGCTAATTAAAACAATAATATAGAGCAATGAGGCACACAAAACAGAATCTTTTGTCTTTAGTCCTCTGTAGAGGAGAGGCAGAACAGAGAAAATTTGGTGACTAGGAATAAAAACATTGGGTAAGAGAGGAAGGAATAATTTCCAGTGTTCTCTACAATAGGGTGGCTATAATTCACAGAAATGTCTGTATTTTTTAAATATTCAAAAGAATTTTAATGGCCTCAACCAAAGGAAATCATACATATTTGTGATGATGGATATACCAATTATGTAATCATATACATTTCAAAATGTCATACTTTATTAGACAACTGTATATAATTATTTTCTGCCAATAAAAAAATCATTTTTAAAGTAACCTATAGCATTGTTTTAAATAAAGAAAAAATGTTGTGGCAGCTTAAGAACAAGAATAGGGATTTTTGAGCCAGATTTTTTTTCCTATATGGAATAGCTTATAACCTCACTAAAGTAATTCAGACAAACTACACACATTTGTTTTCCTAACTGAACTATACTGTTACTTCAATTAACCCCATTGTTTTCCAGTTGAGATCTGCCCTTTGGGAAATAAAGATGTTGAGGAACATAATGAAATATATGCTTTAACTCTATAGGACTTTCTTCACAAAGACACAACCCAAAGAGTTTGTCTCTTTGTGTCTACTCATATTCCAAAGCTGAACAAGAAAATTAGGTGAAAAAATATACTGGGAATCATTGCTCAAAATTTTTCTTTTTTTGTTAAAATTAATTTGCTTGACAATGGCATACATGTATATAGTGCATTCTGCACAAATTCACCAAGCCCACCAACCTCCAAACCCAACAAGTCTCCCTCCTACTGTTTTTTCTTTTGTATTAGTTTTGATATTTGATTGTGAGCTATTGATTTCAAACAAGTCACCTACAGGGGCATGAGCATGGAACTATTCCCTGGAGAATCAATATATTTCACCAGTTGCTACAGCACTGAAAACAATGACTTCCCTCTTCCAGCAGCCAGCAACTGGCAAGAACTTTCCAGGAAGGAGTGAATTCCATAAATAGTACCTGTTCCATCCATCTTGTTCCTGTTTGGAAGGAGTCTGGTGAAGATTCACCTCAACTCCCCTCCCCTATCTCTTTACCTAAACCCACCCCTCCAAAGCCAACCAAACACAGCTCCATCCCAAGACAGGCTCAAGACCACTCCCACGAGGTATATAAGCTACATTCCAGAAAACAGACATGTGGTTCTTCTGGTGTTTCCTCCAGGTCTCCTCTCTGAGGGGCCAGGGAATCACCCTGGAACACTTAACCCATTAAACCTGGGCTTTTCCTCATTCAGTCTGCTTTTTGTTTTTTGTTTGTTTGTTTGTTTGTTTGTGTTTGTTTGTTTGTTTGTTTGTTTGTTTTTCGAGACAGGGTTTCTCTGTGTAACTTTGCGCCTTTCCTGGATCTTGCTCTGTAGACCAGGCTGGCCTCGAACTCACAAAGACCTGCCTGCCTCTGCCTCCCGAATGCTGGGATATTCAGTCTGATTTGGACTTGCTGCAGAGAGGCCTATCAGGGTGGAAAAGACTTATCAGTTCCCTTCTTTTTCAATATTCTCTGAGTCTTGGAGCAGGCAATATGGAACTTGTTTTGAGGTCAAGCACTCCACAGTAACTTTAGTCCCCTGACCAGCCATAGTTATCTCTTTGCAATGATTTCTGTTTACTAATACAAAGAAGCTGACCAAGGCTGAAGGCAACACTACTTGATGGTTATAAACATAAATATTTAGGAAGCAGTTTGACAACATGTCCATTTAACAAAGCAGAAGCAATGCGTCACCTCTAAGGTCTACTACCTTCCCAGCCATGAGCCTTTGACCAAGTTCACAGCAATAGCCATAAAATCTCCTGTTGCAGAACTTGGCCTCAGACCTAATGACAACACACTGATTACCCCCATAAACGTCATGCCACTGTTGCACCAGTGAGCACATCTTGACTAAGAGGTTGGTATTGTAACACATGGTGTCCACAGTTGCATATTATAAAACCAACCACTTCTATATTGAATTTAAGGCCTGTTTTATAGGAGGGATTTCATGTCTGGCACTATAAATTAGTCACACGTCCATGACCGAGGAGAGTATAGGCCCTGGGTTGTGTGGGTGGGTGCATCTACTGACATTGTTTAAAGAAATGGTCACATTGTCAAACTTCCTTCTAAATATTTGTGTTTGTGGTTTGTGCTCCCTCAATCTTGGTTAGAGAAGCTTCTTATTGTTGTGGGCAGTGGTGAATGCAGAGACTTGTAACTGGTCATACTGAAAGACCAGGAGTGAGAGACTCCCCTGTAAGAAGACAGATAGGAAGAGGAAGCAGGCCTCGGTGATAAAGACAGGGAACTTCCAAGATGACTGGCTAATTTCTCACCTGCCTGACCTGAGACAACATCCTGGCAGCCTAAAACAAAGGTCTTGTGCACCATTTTCTCCTGTCAGCATGCCCCCTGCTGATGGACAGGCTCAGCATCTTCAAGGCCAGATCAGGACATGTTTACAAGTTGTGGGCCAATCAGTTACTGTCTTTCTTCAAACTGACCCACACTGAATTAGGGAGGGAAGTCCCCTTCAGAAACCTAAAACCTCCCAGCACTCAAGGAAATGCTGGGCTTCAGCTTTCTGAGTTTCTCCCCTGCTTTGTGTGATTGAGGTCTTTTTCTGTGCTATGTGTTTCCTCACTCTCAATAAAAGCCATTTTTCAACTGCTGGTTATGTCTGATCCTGCTTACTGTATCTGAGATTTCTCTGCTACAACCTATAGAGATGGATATTTTTTTTCCTTGAAAATTAATTCTTTAACTGGAAGAAAAGAGAGCCCAACAAGAATACTAGCTGGTAAAAAATATTGCTGAGAGTAAGTGACTGTGAGTGCTCAGCAATAGATAAGCCATCCATACAAGCCTTCTCCTAGTCCAAACTAAGTGTACACAATAACAAAGGGGCAGGAAGAATACAGGAGCCAGAAGATAGGGAGAAGAGTTATGAAATGCTGTCTTCTGGACACAATGTTGCTGATATATACCATCAACTCACAGCATCTGTGGATACCTGTACAAGGTCAAACCAGTTAAAAATGTGATCAAGATTTAGGGAGGGGCTCCCAAGGATCCCCTCTAGCAGAAGAGCTACTGGCAGTTGATGGATGATAAGGGAGTCATTCTTTCTTGGAGATGTGGCTGCTGGTAAGTTACCTACCACCCAATGTGTGGCCCAACACTCATTTGTACACTGTTAGCACTAATTGGACTAAATGGGATGATAATAATAATAATAATAATAATAATAATAATAATAATAATAAAGTATGTAAAATCACAAGTGAGAAAAGATGGTAGGTCCCAGGGGGAGCTGGAGGGAGATACAGGGAATAAATGAGATCCATGTGTGAGATTTTCAGTGAATAAATAAAAATATAATTTAAAAACTTTAGTTAAAAATTATATAAATAAATATTCAACACAGCTCTTTGAATGTTTTTAAAAGACACAGGCTTTCCAGTCTATTAAGGACATGCTTGAGAGATTCTTACTCTAAATAAGGCTGATCAGGAGTCCTGGGAAAAAGAAAACATATTTCAGTGATGTCTGTGGAGGTCTGGATAGGAATTACCTCATATGATTTATAGAAGTCTAACAAAAACTATAGGATTTATATTATATTAAAAATATACAGTTAAAGATAAAATGTAAGAAATTTCTGCCTCAAAATATCTATGATAAAAGACAGACAAAAAAATTACTAATCTAAACCTGTGGTGGTATTGTATTCCCCAAAATATTGTGCACCCTAATAAATTTATCTGGGATCAGAGAACAGACAGCCACTAGATACAGAGGCTAGAAAATGGTGGCACTCACACCTTTAATCCTAGCATTCCAGAGATAGAAATCCCTCTGGATCTCTGTGAGTTCAAGGCCAAATTGGAAACAGCCAAGCATGGTGACACATGCGTTTAATCCCAGAAAGCCAGCCTTTAATCCCAGGGAGTGGTGGTAGAAAGCAGAAAGGTATATAAGGCATGAGGACCAGAAACTAGAAGCATTTGGCTGGTTAAGCTTCAGGCTTTCAAGCAGCAGTTCAGCTGAGATCCATTCTGGATGAGGACACAGAAGCTTCCAAACTGAGGAAACAAGACCAACTGAGAAGTTGGCCAGGTGAGGTTAGTTGTGGCTTGTTCTGGTTCTCTGATCTTCCAGTTCACCCCAATACCTGGCTCAGGTTTAATTTCATTAATGAGACTCTTTAAGATTCATGCTACATAAACCTACACACAAGCCATAGCTTATGGAAAATAGTGGAGCTCTCAAAACAGGGGGATAGCCCAAGTGTGGGAACAAAAGTCATGAGAGTATGACTTGCAGGCAACAGGGAATAAACTCCAAGTCACACTGAAAAAAGCTTGAGCAAAAGAAACCTCAAAACCTGCTCCCGACAGTGACACACTCCCTCAAACAAGGCTACACCTATTTCAACAAGTCCACACTTTCTTATAGTGCCACTCCCTTTTTCGGGCATTTCCTTTCAAAGCACCACACCTGTTATTCTGAAGCTCATATGCTTGATAGAACATTTGGAATAACCACATAGAAATGTGAGGGTTGGGTCCAAGGACAACCATCTATTTAAGCCCCATGTTCAAGATACACTATACATGCAAATGAAGAAACTTATAGATGATCTGAAAGCCAGTTAATGGCTCAACTCATGAGATGATAGCCTTTGACAGAAGTTTCCCAAGTGAGCTGCTCAAAACTTCTGACCCACAGAAGACATCTGATAAAATGATAAGGCCACTCTAGCATTTTAGACCAGATTTAACAAACCCCAGGAGTATCTGACACTGGAAGTAATTCAGACACTAAACAGAATTACTCTTGTGAAGATGTGAAGAATGGTGTTGTGGGGTAGTTATTCGATAGATGGACTTGGGACACTTACTATTTGTAAGGATTATGTCCTTAATTACATCACCAGCCTGCAATGGCGTCCCAGCCTAAAAAGCCGGCATGCCCTCTCTGTGCTCTCTTTTTCCACACTCTCTCCTTCTGTATTCTCTCCCCTCCATGCGCTCTCTCGCTCGTTCTCTCTCTCTCTCTCTCTCTCTCTCTCTCTCTCTCTCTCTCTCTCTCTCTCTCTCTCCCTCCCTCCCTCCCTCTCTCTCCCAATAAAGCTCTAGAAAGGTAACCATGGCTTATGATTCTTCCGCCACCGCAACATCCAGGGCGCTCTTCAGTTGGCATGGCTGTGCTGTCCCTTAACCAACACTATTATGATAAGAAATCAAGAAGTACTTACATTTCACATAATGATTTAAAGGAAACACTTTGTGTATGGATTAAAGAATTTAATTTGGAAAACAAAATTTTAGAAGATTCATATTGTTTCTATATACAACTGGGGTCAGGGTATGACCCTGATAAGTAAAAGCAGAGGATTTTCTTCAAGAATTCAGCTTCCCTGTCTCTGTGACAGCTTTAATGGAAAACCCCGATCTCTGGCATTTTCACAATATTATCCAGATGCCAACTTCTCTAATTCTAATAATTATGAATTTCTTAATTCTCTATCTTGGACTCATCTCCCAGAAAGCATTTCTCTATAGTACTTTTATGTTCTCCAAAATGAATAAACATTCCATGCATAGTAAATGTGTTGAATTCCTGAGCAAGTTGCTGATGATTGACACAATGTAGATGGACAACTGGAAGTATTAATATTGCTAACTACACTGAGAAAATGATTTAAATTCAGAAAGGAGTGAATGAAGAAATGATAATACATATATATGTTTATTAAAATAAATTTGAAACTCAAAATGGAATAAAATTGAAATGGGATTGAAATGAATAATAAGATAGGGTGATGATACACATAAAGTATTAAGCTTATACAAACCTATTCTCTAAAGAGACAACATAATTTACTTAAATATTAATTTAAATGGCTACCATTGAATAAAAACTAAATTACCAAAAGAGAACAATAATAAAATGATAAATGTTTGCAATAAAACAGCTGTCTTTGTAAAAACATATATCCTGGGTTTCATTTTCAAAAAGGAAATAGCCAACTCACAACTAAGCTGAATATTTTGCTCCAAAGTTTCCTCATGGAATCTTTCATTTCCTCTTTCTTCGGCATTTATATTAAGGGATTCAACATAGGAGTTACAAAAGTTAAAACCACAGTCACAGACTTATCAATGGGAAATGTGGAAGTAGGCCTTTCATGCAGAAAGATGCAGGGAACAAAAATAAAACAACCACAGTAATGTGGGATGCACACCTATACAGAGCTTTACACTTCCCTTCCAGACTATGTGCCTTAAGGGAGTGTAAAATGACTCCATAGGAAACCAGAAAAATTAGGAAAGTGACAGTACAAATTGCCCCTCCATTAGCTATCATACAGAGTCCAGTGAGATAAGTATTGGTACAAGCTAGTTTTAGAAGGGATAAATGTCACACAGAAAGTTATCAATGATACTTGGACCACAGAAAGGAAGCTGATAAATGAAGATGAACTGAATTAAGGAGTGAACAAAGCCCCCAATCCAGACCCCCAACAGCATGAGAACACATACCTGCCTGTTCATGATGGTCAAATAATGAAGAGGTTTACAGATGGCCACATAGTGGTCATAGGCCATCACCACCAGAAGAATGATCTCAGATCCAGCAAATAAATGATCTATAAAAACTTGAATCATACAAGCCTGGATGGAAACAGTCTTTGTTTCGTAGAGCAAGCCAATGATCATCTGGGAAGCAAGTAGCATAGACAGTATCTATAAATGACAAATAAGCCAGAAGAAAGTACATAGGAGAGTCCAGGGACTGACTGACCATGATGGTCACCATGATGAGCAGATTGGTCATTGCCAATGTAGCAAATAGAACCTTTTGTCCCTCAGGGTTCTGGGTGAGGCCCAGGAGAATGAATTCAGTTACACTGTTCCTCTTTTCCATAAGTTCTTCTGAGTCTTTTGAACTCATACTGGTACCAAAGCCTGCAAACAAGAGTAAGTGATGAATTTGAAAGGCTCCCACATTCCTTGTCAGTATAGAGATTGTTTTAAATAATTCTCCCATGCTTGGTTACACAATAGCTCACTGGAAAAGGAGAGTTTGATTCCCTGACCCATTGCCTCACTCGTTTTCAAAAACTCCTTTCTACAACCATAAAAATGAATCATCAAGGTTCACTCTGGCAGATACTTGGATGATGTATCTATGAAAAGATCTAGTGAAAATACAGCACAGGAAGAAGCTGTATTTGCATATTTATGTAAAATAATATTTACAATATAAACAATAAAATTTTGTATCAAAGTATACAGAAAGCCTTCCTGATTACATAGTATAAGCTCCTAACACTTGTAAATAGCAGCAATTCTATCAGACATAGTTTAATTCTTCTTTAAATGCTCAATCTTAATACAACTGAATCTCAACCTTCCTTAGAGATTAAGTGAGCAAAAATAAATGTTAAATTTACTCTTCATGAAAATGATGCACATACTCAGTTTTACATACACAAATAAGCATACATCAATTGGATTCATATTTTTTATGACCAAGGTTACTTTTGGAAAACAAGCCATACAATTCAACATAGATTGATACTGTGTATGTATACTCTTTCTTCTCATATGATTTAGAAATTGATCATGACTATATCTGAATCAAGAATGCACAAAGATAAAGAAACTGCTATAGTACAAGGATTTCTATGACAGTTTGTAACAAAGTTTTTTTTTTTTTTTTTTTTTTTTTACTCTGTCATTCTGGAATAATCAAGTACAACATTTTATTCCTTACTTGGGATCATATGTTCTTTCCAAATATGTGTGGGTTTCTGAATTCTGCTCATTGAGAATTCTATCCCTATAGGCATAATAACATTTTTAGTAGAATATTATATTTGTAAAACTAATTTAGTATGTCCTTAAGGTTGCTGATTAGTAAGTAATCACTACATGAAACAATTATTTTGTATTATTTAATATTAAATACTTACATTAATTCTAAACATATGTCATTTATTTTTATTTGAGTTAAATAAATCATGTATTGATACTTTCAGATGTGATTGGTTGACAATTTTTGTGCAAGATTCAAAACTTAATATTGGCAGCATTGTTTTTCAGACATATTCCGTTTTGATGCCTAAACTGCTCAGCAGACATTTGAGAAAGTCAGAATGTTCTGTCTTTGTACTTCAGGGAAGTATAAGCTATCTTCAGCCATCCAAGGCAGAGCAGAAGCTTGGGCAAGAAGAAGACAGGAGATAACTAAAAGGGTTAAATAGTGAGCAACAATGGCTGCAAACACTATGGAGTAAGAACCCTTGATGAACAATTAGTGTAGGACTAGAGTGAGGCTGAGTACAGAGTCAAGATGTTTCAGAATGTGGAACTACCACTCAGAAGGTGACCTAGAAGGAAGGAGAGCATTAATAATAGAACTTGCTTCCAGGAATCTCTCTGTTTTTGCTTCAAAGAACAGAAAACTGGCAAAACCATGTCCCAAATGTTAGTGTATAGTAGTAGAAAGATGATCTGTCTAAAGAAGGGTTTCTACTTCAGAGGCCTCTAGGATGCTATAGAGCAAAACTGTGAACCTGTATCTGCATTACAACAGAAAATGACCACTATTTACAGGAAAATACCTTCCAGATAGTGTCTCTCCAGTTCACCTTTAGAGGACTTGTAATACTCACTTGCAGCATTGTGTGATCAATAAATTTCTTGTTATTAAAAATATTCTTAAGCATACTGCTGCTACTCCAAAGTTTTAAAAATACTAATTTGTCTGAATTAGTACAAAATGATACATTTTACCAACATCATGCTTTATAAAAAATGAAATCTTAGTGTAGCTGGAGAGTTTTCTCTTCGGGTCCCGCCAAGCCCAGGCAGTCTGACAGCCCACTTATAAAATAAACACACAGATGCTTATATTATTTAAACTGTTTGGCCTAATGGCTCAGGCTTCTAGCTATCAAGTTCTTACATCTTAAATTAATCCATTTCTATAAGTCTATACCTTGCCACGTGGCTCGTGGTTTACCGGCATCTTTACATGCTGCTTGTCATGGGGGCAGCTGGCAGTGTCTCCCTCTGCCTTCCTGTTCTCTCAATTCTCCTCACTGTTAGTCCTGCCTATACTTCCTGCCTGGCCACTGGCCAATCAGTGTTTTATTTATTGACCAATCAGAGCAAGACATTTGACATACAGGCCATCCCACAGCCTCTTATGAAATATTTAGAGACTTCAAATTCCTTTAAATACTTAGCAAATAAATTACTGAGGAATGTTAAATTTTAAAGCTTTGATAAATATTCTGAAATGGTAATTCCTCACAGCAGGAACTCTGGTCCTGGGACACCTCCTAGAGCAATGACCTTGGGAAGTGTGCCTCCCTGTGTCCCCAGTTTCTCTATTGTGCACACTGTTTCTTGCAAATTTTCCCTCAATTTTGAATTCTTCTACTAAGAAAAGTTTTATATTATCTTTCATGTGCAAATTTTTTTTCTTTTTTAAAAAGTATAATTTGCTTATGGTGCCCAAATATTACCTCTTTTCTTTTTAAGTGTTCTTGGATTTCTGTTGGAAAATGTTTTAATATAGTATCATGTTTAGGGACAGAACACTGTTGTGTAATGGATGGGATACAGCATCTCTGTAGATTAAGCAAATTTCTGTGTACCCACTAAACATAAGAGCTGACTTCTGTCATGATGAATTCTTCTAGCAATCTACAAGGACAATATATGTCTTATTTGGAAAATACTATATCAAGAAATGTTTTTAAAGAAAAATACTTTATGGGAAGTATATGAACAGCAATATATATATATATATATATATATATACATATATAAAATACATGTAATATGAATGATATTTATTGGTATTTGGTTAGATTTATTTTCACTTGGTTATACAAATTCAAGTTTAAACTTTCTTTGGATCCACGAATTCTAATTTATCAACACTGGTAAAAACAGAACAAAATTTGAAGGAGAACAGGGAGGGTTACATGGGAGAGTATGGAGATAGGAAAAGCAAGGGAGAAATTTTAAAAACAAATTACAAAATATAATCTTAAAAACTAAAAAAAAACCTATTTTCAGAGAGCTTGACAAGTGGATGAACTGACACATAAAAGTAGAAAAAAATGTAAAAAAAAAAAAAAAAACTAACAGCCAACCAACAACAACAAGAGAAAATCCACTAAAGTCAAGTGATACATAAATACCATGATGAAGTCCTATAACTGCTCATCTATCTGCATCTGCTAAGTCCTAGATGTGTTTCTAGTAATTGGTATAAACATGACATAAAAGCTTCTTTTGGGATTAAGTTTTCCTAGTTTTACCTTTTCATTAATGTTTTTCATGCAGAATATTTTGGTCATATGCTTTCTCTTCCTCCAACTCCTCACAGATCCTCCCCACCCCACTACCCACCCAATGTCTTATTCTTTCCTTCTCTGTCTTTCTCTCTGAAGAAAAAAGAGAGCCAAACAAACAAAAATGCCAATAAGACAAAATTACAAAAACAAAATAAAAATCACAGAAAAATATGTATGGAGTCTCATTTTGTGATGTGTACTCATGAGCTTGGTTGGATCTTCACTACTGTGTGGCCAATATGCTTAGTGTTGCTCCGCTGAAGAAAACTGATACTCCCTTGCAAGTAGTTTCTTGGTTAGGTGTGGGACTTTATGTCTACTTCTCCTTCTCTGTACTGGGATTTTGTCTGATTTGAGTTTGTGCATATCTTGTGCCAGCTGTCTGTCTTCTGAGTTCATATGTGTATCTGCCCTGTGTCTCTGGGAAATTTTGTTTTCAAAAATTCATCCACCAGTTCTGGTTCTTAAAATATATCTCCTTTTCCATGCAGACACTTGAGCCTTGAAGGGAAAGGTTTGTTCCACAGCTTGTCAGTGTCTGCACATTGTCTAGGTGTGAGTCTTTCTGTTAATTACCATTGCACAGCTAACAAACCTTAAAAACATGAAGGAAAAGCACTTTAGGATGTCCATGGTTGATTATAAATATCTTAATCTGTTGAAATGGAATGCTTTGTCCAGATAATGGTTTAAAACTTAATAATTAATTAACTTCACCAAAACACAGCAATAAATCAAATAATTTCTGTCTTTTACTTTTCTATTCTTAGGAAGAAATATTGTACAGTAGTGAGTACAAGACACACCGAAAAGGATGGTAATGTTGGGTCCACAGAAGAACAACAACAAAGTAATAAGTATATGAATAATGGAATACAAGAAGCCCAAGACCAGATAACCTCATCAGAGTCCCCAGTTCATGATGGAAGACTAATTAAGGGCTTAAAAATTGCCATACATTGATCATAGGCCATAGCTATAAAATTATGAAAGACTAAAGAAAGAATAAAATGATTTAGTTATTTTCAGAATACTCAATCTCTTCTGTTTACTGTTTCACTAAGCTTGGTGCTAGGAGAATTTGAAAGATAACAACAATACAACTGTTTCAAGTCTAAAGGGTGTCTAGAATTCTTTTGGGTTAGTTTTCATATGAGACATTCACTGGCAAACACTTATGGGAACTTTCAATCCCCTTTCCTAGCCTAATTGCCATAAAATGCAATCTAAC
>CABHPR010106481.1:0-11751 GCA_902168415.1 Peromyscus melanophrys
GGGGGGGGGGGGGGGGGGGGGGGGGGGGGGTGGGGGGGGGGAGGCTGGAAGGGCAGAAGGAGGGAAGAGGAGGATCTTTGGTATGTGAAATGATTAAATTTTTTTCTTAATTAAAAAAAAGAGGAGGATGATGTTAATAAGAATCTCTGATTTTAAAAAATACAGAAATGAATACATAAAAAGGATGAAAAGGTCATACTGGAAATGTGATTTCATTCTAACATATTCAGACTTAGTTACAGTGATCTCCCAGTGTAGATTTTTTTTTTTGGTTGTTATTCAGGATTTAAAACATATTCTTGGAGATTCACCCTAAGACTCCTTTTTTATAGAGTTTAAAAATGTTTCCCTTTAGTCAGCTAGATAATCTATCTCGATCCAATTTTAATATTTTTAGCACTCACAAATTACGCATAATAATTGGCTTCATTATGATATTTTCATACATCTATGTAATGTACTTTGATCATACTTACACCCTGGTACTCTCTCTTTTTCACTTTCCAGTCCATATAATTTCCTTCCTTTTCGCAACTAGACCTGCTTTTGTGTCTTGTAAAGTTCTTTTCCTTTGTGTCTGTGTGCTTCCTGATGATTTTTGTTAGGATTTACTAGAATGGCATGGGTAAGAGTAGGTTTAGTGATTTAGTGGAACATAGACACCTACCAGAGGCTACACTTAAGAAAATGTTTCTCCACGTCTACTGTGAACTGTGCATGAGTCTTTAGAGAGGGTTAGGGCCATATGAAGCTCTCCTCTTCCCATGACAGGGTTTTATGAGCCCAACCTTGTATAGCATGCATGCAGGGAGCAGGCAATCACTGTTGCTATGACTTCAAGAAAAAAAAAAAAAATAGACATGCCCTGTCCAGAAGGAAGTCATGTTTTCTCTCCTTCTCTGGCTCTCACCTCCTTTCAGCCTTTTCTTCTATGATGTTTCCTGAGTCTCAAAGAAGGTGATGTAGATCTCACAAATATGGCTGTGCCTTCAACAGTCATATGCTTACCATTCTTTCACCAATTGTGAGTCATTGCCATAATGGCTGACCACTGAACACATAAGAAGCTTCTGTGACAATCTAGACAGCACCACTTTTCTATGTGCAGAAGCATAGTCATTTAGAAGGCAACTGAACAGGAACATCTTGCCCATCTAGCAAAACAACAGCAATATTTTTCACACTAGGAACTTTGGCCTCCCTAGCCATGTACTTTTAAAGAAGTTTACTGGCTGGGCGGTGATGGTGCATGCCTTTAATCCCAGCACTCGGGAGGCAGAGGCAGGCGGATCTTTGTGAATTCGAGGTCAGCCTGGTCTACAGAGCGAGATCCAGGAAAGGCGCAAAGCTACACAGAGAAATCCTGTCTCGAAAAAAACAAAACAAAAAACGTTTACTGTACAATTTATGAAATACCTCTTATTTCTTGTTGAATTCACATCAAACCCTACCAGAAAAAATTGATCATGATTATACCAGACTTGCAAGTAATACATTAGTAGGCTTACCTTGCCTGACTGGTGGTATTGTTGCACATAGGGTTCATTGTTCAGCAAGACTGTTGATAACAATTCTCCTCCAGCTTCTGGTACAGCACTGTTGAGGACTAGCTACCATGATAGAATAATCTAGCCCAAGTCTATCTTGATTTCTCTATGTCCTGTCATCAAGGCCTGTATTGTCTTCAGCAGTAGAAGTTTGCCTTCTGGTTATGGTGCATAATCAAAAGTAGTTGTGGTGGCTAGTTCTTTATAAACTTGACACAAGCTGGACTCATCTGGGAAGAGGTAACCTTAGTTGAGAGAACCCTTCCATAATATTGGTCTGTAGGGAAGTCTGTGGAGTGTTTTCTTGTATAATGAGTGATGAGAGAGGGTACAGCCCACTATGAACTGTGCCACCACTGGACAGTTGTTTCTTGGTTGTATTGGGAAGCAGGATAAATATGCCATGAGGAGCAAATCAGTCAGCAACATTCCTCCATGGTCTCTTCTTCAGTTCCTGCTTTTAGGAACCTACTTAGAGTTGCTTTCTTGACTTCCCTTTATAGTGGACTATGATCCAGATATGTAAACCAAATACACCGTGTCTTCCTCAGGTTGACTTTGGATAGTGTTTTCTCACAGCAATGGAAAGCAAACCAAGATAAGTTGTAATTGTGTATATTGCTCCTTGTTTGACCTCTCTGGGGTTAGAATCATGCCACTCTTCCTTCACAAGAATTAAGTCAGATCAGATTAGTACTAGAGCATAAGTTAAGTTTATAATTATATGATTATAAACCTCATCCCTTTGTAAATACACACTTACATAGTAGATGATATTACAATAATTTGGCATTTAATGAAAGCATTGGATATTTCAAAATATTTTGCTATTTATTGACTCACACTAAAGATAAAGTTAACACATCATTTTGTTCAGTGCAAAAAAAATCAACATAAGCTATAAATTGTATATTCATTCAACTACTGCCTGAAACTTCTAAATTTGTTTCATTGAAAGTAGAGATGAACCTATCAGGTGTGAAAAAGAAAAAGGTACACTCTTTCAGGGTGGTATTATACTGTTCATTACTCTTTTAATATCATGGTCTACAGGAAGTCAAACTTTATCACGTTTAAATAGAAATCAAACCAGCTGTAAAGTTAAGTATCTATAGTCCCAACTACTCAGGAGCCTGTGGTAGGAAGGTTGTTTGAGCTCAAGAATTTCAAACTAGCCTTGGAAATTAGAGTTAGCTATAGAGAGGCAACTGGATGGATAGATGGAGGAAGGAAAGGAGGGAGAAAGGGAGTGATAGAGGAAAAGGAAGAGGAGAGAGAGGAAGAAGGGAAAGAGTATGGATGAATTTTACATTGGCATACCTTTTATTTTAAATATGGGTTTATGAACTTTGCATGTGTTTTTGCTTTCAATGCCTTAAAAGTTGAATTTTCAAGTCAAATTATTCAGATATTTAATTGAAAAAATTAATTTCATCATTAAGTATCTATCTAACTGTCTTGTGATTTGTATCTTATTGTGCACCTCTCTTCTAGCCAGGTAAAACAAAAATTTTTGTCTTTGTCTTATAACTAAAATGGAACTTATGAATTAAGTGGAACTTTTTTTTTCTGACTGAAATTTTACCTAAGAGGTGCTTACAGTTGATATGTTCGGTAGTTTGAACATTTCTTTTTTCAGATGCTGAAGTTCTAGAATAACATGAGGAAAGCTGGAACTCATATGAGTTCACATGCAAGGAATTTGAAAAGTAGACTGTTTTAGTTGGCACCTATGATGGAGTATAGTGCAACCCATAGCAGCAAGAGGCATCATGGAAATCCTCAGAGTGTGAAGAAAGGGACCAAGCTGTGAACGCTGACGAGGCCAAATCAGCTGTCCTTACCAATTATCTGATCTCATCATTGATCCTCACACTTTCTCACTCAATCTCACTATCTTTAGCTCGACATTTCCTGATAGAAATCTTCAAAGATGTAAATGGCTTACTAAGTTTTATTGCTCTCTATATGTGCTTTCCCTAGAAAAAAATGGAAGAGTAGCTTTCTCAATACATTATCCAAACCATTGTCAGTTAAAGGTAACATCTTTATGTATTCAAAAGGCGATATCCTGGAGTTTTATAAATCAAGATTTAAGAAGTCAAGGATAGGGCTGGAGAGATGGCTCAGCCATTAAAGGCTAGGCTCACAACCAAAAATATAAGAAGTCAAGGACATAAATTTTGAAGAAAAAGTGTGTTTAGTATCTAATTCATTAGAATTCGAAAGGAAGAGGAATCTAAGTATTTTAAACTAGTGTGCTCTTTCAGTGTTTGCAACTGGAACTACTGACTACTTTTGTGAAGTGTGATCCTAATAGAACCTAATTTTATTATCAATAAAAACCAAGAGTCAAATATTAGGGTAATAACCTGAAAGATCAGAGAAACAGAGCAGTAGCCACTAGAGACTTCTTACCTCTACGAATCCTCAGGTGGAAAAAGGGAGCCGAGATCCTGTCTCCTTTAGTCTTACAATCCTGTCTCCACCTCTCGATTGATTATGCTGGGTTTAAAGGTGTGCGCCACCACTCCCTGGCCTCTATGGTTAACTAGTGGCTAGCTCCACCCTCTGGTCTCCAGGAAAGCTTTATTTGTCAGAACACAAACAAAATATCACATACCATTTTTGTAACTGTGCTGTGGATATCACTCTGCATCAATAAAGCACTGATTGGCCGGTAGCCAGACAGGAAGTATAGGCAGGACTAACAGAGAAGAGAAGAGAGGGAACAGGAAGGTGAAAGGAGAGAGACTGGCTGGAGCCGCGGTGAGGAGAAGGAAGATGTAAAGTACCGGTAAGCCACGAGCCACGTGGCAAAGTAGAGATTAATAGAAATGGGCTAAATATAAGAGTAAGAGCTAGACAATGATAGGCCTGAGCTAATGGCCAAGCAGTTTAAGTAATGTAAGCGTCTGTGTGTTTATTTTATGAATGGGTTCGGTCAGGGAACCAGGGACTGGCGGGACTTGGGAGCTGGAGACTGGCGGGACTTGGGAGCTGGAGAGAAGCTCTCCAGCAACATAACTGTTTTAAAACTGTACTAATTTCATTTCTTTGTCACAAAATAGATATTTTCAAGTAAGAAAACAGTCTGATTTAGGAGGATAATTTACTATTCCAAAACTTTATAAAAAACAATCCTATGTGGAAAAGGCAGCCATGCATAGGAAAGATAGGAAAGAAGACAGGAATGAAAAAGTCACCAGAACAGAATAAAACAACTGCCGCAGAAAGGCCAAGCAAAACATCTGTGGCAGGAAGGCTGACCTGATCTTGATAAATAGATGAGCTCAATTATTTAAATTAAATAGAGAGCTTTTCTGTGATGTAATATTTTTCATAATCAGTCAAGGAAATATGTTGTACACAGGAGAGGATTGAATGATAGTATGTTATTTGTGTTTCAGTGTGTAATAGTTGCTTTTATATTTCTGCAACAAAATGAAACCACCAAAAGAAGCTTCAGGATGAAAAGACTTACCTTATCTTGTGGTTCCAGAGATTATCTGTCATGTTGCTTATGGGCTCACATGGTGATTAGGAACAGGAAGCTGCACATCACCATTAATCTACACACAGGAAGCCATGTGAGAACAGGAAGAGTGGAGCTTCTTATGTCTCAACTTCTGGTGAACTCTATCAATATTTGTAGTATAGTATTAGCATTTTCAAAATGGAAATAATGATAAAGTCATACAAATCAAAATCAAATAAAGGTTATCATACATCTAAAATACAAAGGGAGTATGCATAAAACTTCTGGAGAATGGCAGATTAAGCAACAAAGGACAATAATTCTTGGGAGATGGGGAAAATGAGGAAAATGTTTGTTTGAATTTTCTATATTACTGTTCCTTGGTTGGAAGGTCACTCAGAAGAAACATGAAGAAAGGAAAACTACATTAAGCCATTTCAAATCAGTTATAGAAAACCAAACACATCCAGTAAAAAGACATGTATGTACCAGAGAAAAAGTATAAAAACTAGTAACATATCTCTTTGGAAATATTACATGCAATAAAAAAGTTAAACAATATCCTCTAACTGTAGAAGAAGAAAACCATACTGCATGCCACATGAACTTACCTTCAGAAAATGATGGCAATGTAAAAGCTTTTGGATACATATAAGAACTATTTACTTCCTACTGATCATAACTGTGAAGATTTGTTAATGTTGGGAAATGTTATCAAAAGCTACAGTGCACCAGACAGAAGTAGGCACGTGTCATTCACTGTCACTGACTAGAGGTTGTATGGAGTGGCCAGGTTCTAATGATCAATACATGCCATCCATGAGAGAAGAGTATCTTGAAAGTGCAGTTTTGTTTGTTTGAATTTGGATTTTGTTTGTTTGTTCACTGTCTTGCTTTCCCCCACCAGTTCATTGAGTTGGACAATAGTGCGGTTGATATATTGTGCACCCCAATAAACTTATCTGGAGGTCAGAGAACAGAACAGCCACTATATTAAACATAGAGGTTAGGCAGAAGTAGCACATGCCTTTAAACCTAGCATTCTGGAGGTGGATCTCTGTGAGTTCAAGACCACACTGGAAACAGCCATGGTGACACATATCTTTAATCCTAGGAAGTGATGGCAGGAAGCAGAAAGGTATATAAGGCATGAGGACCAGGAACTAGAGGCTTTTAAGCTTTTAGGCTTTTGAGAAACAGTTCAGCTGAGATCCATTTGGGTGAGGACTCAGAGGCTTTCAGACTGAGGAAACAAGTGCAGCTGAGGAAGTGATGAGGTGAGGTTGGCTGCGGCTTGTTCTGTTTCTCTGATCTTTCAGGGTTCACCCCAATATCTGGCTTTGTGTTTTTTATTTGATAAGACCTCTTAAGATTTGTGTTACATAATGGAGAAATTTCTTGGTGATAATAGAAGCCTCCAGTCAATGCTCACAGAAAATCACAGGAGGTTCTTCATCCACTATTCCACCAGGAGCTGACTGCTCCTACTGGATCCTTCAGAAGAAGTCTAGCACTGGGGACATGTTGACATAACCAACCTGTGAGAGACTGTTGTCCAGCTGACCAGCTATCCCCTGCCTGAGTTTTTAACCTACTGATACTGTAAAATAATAAGTGAATGTTGCTTTAATCCTCCTTGACTCGAGCAATTTCTGTTAGATAAAGATAACAAAAACACTGACTAGCATACATGAATGGTGTTTATGAAGTAAATAACACAATTGTTCAAGTAAAATTTAGGAGTGGATTTTTATATTTTATACTATTTTCGTATTCTACTTGCAATTATTACAAGTAATTGCAATAACACTGAAGAAGAGAATTACTTCTGTCAAATATGTTCAGTTATGTACATTTGAGACTTGGAATTTAAATGCCAAGGAGGCTCAGACAACTGAAAACATTATCCATGGAATGAAACACTGTAAAACATTCATCCTCTTGCATTATCTACCGAATATTTTATTTTCCAATTGGAAATTCTCTAAGATTTGACTTTCAGAAGACCCATACATAC
The DNA here is from genome assembly GCA_902168415.1 of Peromyscus melanophrys. Classification (NCBI taxonomy): domain Eukaryota; kingdom Metazoa; phylum Chordata; class Mammalia; order Rodentia; family Cricetidae; genus Peromyscus; species Peromyscus melanophrys. Next base: position 7,043 of record CABHPR010106481.1, read on the forward strand.
AATAAATAAATAATAAAATATATTCTTATGAAATTAATTTATATATTTTTATTTTAGCTATACTTATAATCAATATCTACATAAAATAAAGTATTTTGGGAACAGACAGGATCTCTTGTATCTGAGGCTGGCCTTGAACTCACTATGTGACTGAGGGTGATGACCTTGAACTTCCGATTGTCTTGCCTCTGCCTCCCTAGTGCAAGAATTACAGGCAAGCATTACCACATCCAGTTTATGCAGTAATAAAGAGACTGAATGCTTGGCTTTGTGCATCCTGCACAAGCACTCTCAAAACAGAAACTCCTCTACGCCCTAAGATATTTATTTTTTGAATATTATTTTAAGTGGAAAGAAAGCTTGGAAAGCTAAGAAATGATGGCACATAGAAAGAAGGGTACACGATGGACACATTATTTTATAAAATCATTTTTTCTTTAATTAAATTTAGCTAAAGAAACCTAAGTCATAAAACAGAAGTAGAAGGCAATCTCTAATAGGCAAGACCAGTATTCTCTCATTTCTGGAAGCTAGATACACTGATGATATGTTATGATTATTTGATTCTGATTGCTTTCATTTTCTTCTAAAATTAAAGTCTGAAACTGAGTAAGAAGTTAGAGAATGGTTGCTTTAGAGGGAGTTTAAGATGTGTAAATAGCCTTGTGGAGCTAAGATAGTAAAGTTGTGCCCATAAATCACATGTCAAATCTGTAGTGTCTGAAGGGATGCTGTTTGGAAGAAGGAAGGGACCAGCCAAGGGTAGTAGTGAGGTAAATATGAGCAAAATAAAGTGAGAAACATGAATGAAAATTTCATATGATCAATCTTGAAAACACATACACAAGAACCGTTTTACAGACAGAGTAGGTTATATGCAATGCTATATGTATTACATACACATATACATATGTAACAACAATCAATGACAAAAGGGGCCATGAATTTATAAAAGAACAGGAAGGGTATATGGGAGGATTTGGAGGGAGGAATGTGAAGGAAAAACAATATTAAAATATTATAATTTCAGGAACAAAAGAAAAATAGTATAATTAATCATTTTATATGCTATTTTAAAAATGAAATTAATAAAAGATAATTATGTCAATCATATCTTAAATATATATTAATTAGATTTGCATAGTTTAGAGGAATTATATTCATTTTAGAAAACCTCTATAGTTCAATTATTTCTGCAAGTCTTATTGACTGCTATGCTTTCTGTTGTTTCAAACCTGGGACAAACAGCCAAGGTGCTTACTGAACATGTCAAAACTGGAGTTGGCCACCAAGTTTTCCCAGCATCTTTCAGTCCCTACTTGGTGCAGGGTATGACTTGCAGTATATCTTGCCCTCCTACCTGAACACTCCAGCCCAGGGCCTGGGCTGTCCTTCCCCCAAAGGCTCTTCCTTATATAATCCAGACATTTTGGTTACCCAACCCTATTTAGACCTCTGGCCTCCTGGCTACTACACCTAGTTACTCTCTCCTCTTTCCCTCCCCCTCTTCCCAGATGGCCCAGTTCAGTCTGGTCATGTCTACTCTGGACTCGCCCAGATGTCCCTGCCTCTGACTATGCTCTCCCGCATGTCTACAATGAACTTTCTCCTCCACCATACCTAGGAGCATCATGTCCTTTCTTTTTATTTTTATTTCTTTTCATTCAATTTCTAAAATAGATACTGATGTACTTGTGAGACAAAATTTGTTAATGGTCTGATATGTGCAGTCTTAAAATGTGTAGAATTCACAGATTTTTAAATGAAAGAACACAGATGAGCAGTTTGTATTGACATGTTAAAGTATATATTTAAAAGAAATATGGAGATATTTGGGGGTATAGAAACCATTGTGTATGTCATCTTAGCAGTTGAGAAGGGGTGAGAATATGAACTCTGTGCACGAGGGTAAAATTGGCATGTTCAAGAGAAAATAAATTCACTGACCATCATTGATTTTCTTGACATTTTGTTACTTGATAACACTACATAAATTGATTTTTCTCATTATTGCCTTAATTAATGTTCCTGAAAAGTCTTGCATCCAGAAGTCAGTGAAGTACACAGACTATGTTTCTACTATAATATTACCTATAATAGAGAAAATGCTCAAAAGTCAATATTTGGATGACAGTTTTCTCCAAAACTGAATTCAAATGACACTGCTATTTCCAAAGATGTGTATTTTTAATTTCATTCCAGATTGCTTGCTCATTCTTGTGAACACCCAAAACAGTGGCAGATATTAATGGTGTGGTTAGATTTTTTTAAATTGGATGAAATCCAAATGTTGTTTTAAACTTAAGACTAAGGTGGGTTATCAAGTTGAATCATTTAAATTGTTTATTAAAAATAGATGTGAATATATAGTTACATAATTATTCCTTTTCGTAAGTTGATTTGCTTAATCCAAAATGTATATGTAAAAAATAGATGTCCAAATATGACATCATAACTCAGAGGCTTTTTGGTCTCCCAAGGCCATTATTTTAAGGGATAAGACTCAGTTGTTGGTTATGTTGATTTTGAGTTACAGATGTTTTCATCTAGAACCAAACCTATGTAGCATTATACTCATGTAAGGATGTGAGAGCAAGCCCTAACCTGAAAGCACTGTGTTTTTCGCCCGCCCAGAGATGAACTACTCTATCTCAGGCATTAGTGCTCTGACCTGAGTAATAATTTACACTGATCCCCTGTGATGACTAAAGGAACTTATTATGGAGCCAAGCATCTCTTAAGAGCCATTGACCCTTGTCCCTGGAATGCCTGGGAGATCCTACTGGCCTGCAGATGGGATAAGAATAGGATAATGGGCTGTGAGGTACTAACAGCTGCCTCTGCGTCTGTAAAATCTGCTTATTGCTGTGGGAAAGGGGATGAAATGCTCTTTTATTACTACAGCAGGACGGAAAAGACAACTGAGGGGAGTAAAACAATTTTGTTGGCACTGTGAAATCCATGGATATTTGTAATACACACCTTTCTGATGTCTGTCCTTAAGACCCTTCTTAAGCTCCACTACTACACGGCATGCTGTATTGGCCCTAAGGTTGCCTTGTTCTGCTAGCAGTAAGAATAAATTCATTTAATCAAAATTTGAATTGGGTCTAAGTTTTTGGTCTTTCCCAGTGGACTCAAATGCCACAACACTCACATGAAAATGCGAATTTTTTTAATTTAAATGAAGAGTATTTTGTTGATTTGTCTAAGTGTAAGTTATGCTTATAAGATTAATAATAAAAGATGAGATTTACTTTAAGAGTCTGTTTACTCATTCGATGCAGAAATAGTTGTTAAGTACCTGATTTATTCTCAGTGTTTTCTATGTGTGGTATATATTTAAACAGTAAAAAGGTGCTGATTTATGATTTCCATTCTTGAAGAGAGTAAAATAGCCAGATCGAGGGTGTGTGTGTGGAGGAACAGAGAAAGAGCAGTGTCCTCAGAGGGAATCAGATCTCCAAGAGAGAAAATGAGGAAGACCAGAAGTTTGTTAGAACAACTTTAGTCCTCCCAATTACATTACTAATGAAAATATTTTAAAAACAGGTGAATCAGGAGTTTCTTCCATATTATTTATTATTAAATAATTTATATGAGCATAACTTTCATAAAGAAATGTGTAGTTACTGCTGGGTGGTGATGGCGTATGCCTTTAATCTTAGCACTCGGGAGGCAGAGGCAGGTGGATCTCTGTGAGTTGGAGGCCAGCCTGGTCTACAGAGTGAGACCCAGGACAGGCACCAAAACTACACAGAGAAACTCTGTCTTGAAAGAAAGAAAAAAGAAATGTGTACTTACATATTGGTTTGAAATCAATTATGGTATAGAATGTAACTATGCGAAGCCTTAGTTAATAATTCAATTAACATTGAAATTTAATATAAGCTCAGGCAATTTGTGAAATGTTGATTTTATTTTTGAGAACTGTTTGGAGTTGGAATTTGACAGAGCACTTGAGAATCAAAGAACTGTATTTTTCTTACTTTTTCCTTGCTGTTCCCTCCCTCCCTCTCTCCCTTCCTTCCTTCCTTCTCTCTCTTCTCTGTCTCTCCTTCTGTTCTTACTTTCTTGTTTCTCTGTGACAAATACCTAAGACGAACAATGTGAAAGGAGGAGCGATTTATTTGGCTTAGTTTCAGAGGTCTCCATCTAAAGCAGACTGAAGAGATCCAGAAAGATGTGGCTCTGGGGATGTGCTGAGAGGTTTACTCCGGTCCTGGATTCCTGGACTGAGAGATAAAGGAAGAGGTGAGTATAAACTATTCTGATGCATAATCTTAATGACCTACTTACTCCAAATAGCCCTCACCTACACTAGTTTCTCTTAGGACCAATAATATCTTTGATTTTATATTCCACAGTGAATGAGTCCTTTGATGAAGTCAGAGCTTCAATGATATGATTGCTCCTCAATGTTGGATCCTTCACCTGAGGACCAGTCTTTAAGTCATGAGCCTTTTGGAGAATATTTTACAATTTTATAGCCTATGTATTGCATATGAATGGTGGTTGAAACTTATGTATAGAAACTCTATGTACGTGAAGGAAAGAACAGAGATCATTGATGTCTTAAATATTAAAAAAACAATTATATAGAAATAGAGCAGATTTCATATTTTCAGAAGATGAGAAAATCCATACAGAAACCTGCATGTGTGTGTGTGTGTGTGTGTGTGTGTGTGTGTGTGTGTGTGTGTGTGTGT
>CABHPR010106481.1:16770-28948 GCA_902168415.1 Peromyscus melanophrys
TTATTTATTTATTTATTTATTTATTTATTTATTTATTTATTTATTTATTTATTTATTGGTTTTTTGAGACAGGGTTTCTCTGTGTAGCTTTTGAAGCTTACTCTGGATCTCGCACTGCACTATATACCAGGCTGGCTTCGAACTCACAGAGATCCGCCTGCCTCTGCCTCCTGAGTGCTGGGATTAAAGGCGAGTGCCACTGCTGCCCAGCCTGCTCCAGCTTTGTATGGACAACTCTGGCTGTTAAAATGCTTAAAAGGGCACAGTCATAGGGAAATCTCGTTTTTTGTTAAGTCTACCTCTAGAAAATTCACCTCTAGATTTTGACAGTAAATATCAAAGATAAACCACCTCATGTTTCAAGAAGGTTGAGGAGGAAGGATGTCCTTGAAAGATGCCAGAACTCTCTGTTCTTCACAAGATTTTCCCTCAGGAGAAATCTGTCAAATATAATCTAACAGAGAGTGATAATCCCATACTCTTAACCCATGGGAAGGGAAGTCCTGCAGGCTCATATAAGTTGTTAGTGGTGGCAGACAGACTGAGAAATAGTTGAGAGGTTTTCTACTTAAGGAACTATTATACTGAAAGTCTGAGACCAAACGATAGGAAGAAACAAACTAAAAATTCCACTTCTCTTCTTCAGTATTTCAAAGCATTATTAAAGGCCTGTTTACAATAGTTCTTTTAATCAATATTCTTTCTAACTGTCATTAAGAGTCACCAAAAATGAGGAAAACTTAAAGACACAGAATAACCATCAGGATTAGGCATGGCAATTGCATTGACATTATTAGACATGAAACATAAAACAGATGTAATTAATACGATACAAAATCAAATGAACAATGTAAATATCTTGAAACAACGATTGGAAATGGGATGAAATGCATGTATTATCCCAAGAAACAAAAATAAGATTATGGATCAAAAACATAAAACAACTGAAAATGACTTGGATCAGATGATAAGCAGACTGACACAACTAGATGTTGACTCATCTTGACAATATTTCAGTAGAGAGCTCTGAATGGAACAGAAATGAAGAAACATTGACAAAATAGTAACAAAATAATATTGAAGATCTGTGGAAGAGCTACAAAATGAGAACCAGAAGAATAATATCAATACACATGGTAATGTAGAGGGGGAATTCACTCTCAAGGTTTTCTACCCCTTAACAAACAACCACAGGCAGCTGAGTACTGAGAGAGGAAGAATTAGCCTTTGCTTGGGATCAGCTCCCCCATTGGTTACCCAATGCAAAGTGGTCAACCTTGAAACCACAGACACACAAACAAGAAAAGGGGCAGCTTATATTTATATATTTTTCCATTCATATATATGTGTCCACACACACATGCATGCATGCATGTGTATGTATGTGTGAGTGTGAGTGTGTGTGTGTGTGTGTGTGTGTGTGTGTGTGTGTGTGTGTGTGTGTAAATAACAATAAAAGGAAAAGAGGTTATTAATTTAAGAATGGGGTGAGAACATGGAGGAGCTGGAACAAGGTAATGAAATGGTTAAGTGTGATAGTTACACTTTAATTAAAAGTTTAAAAACAAATAATAAAACCGCTTCATCTGTAAAGAAATAAAAGTAAAGTTTGCATTTTATTTAGTCTTACAAACCATGTACAAAAAAGGTATTGTAAAGAAATATTTGGAATGTTGACTATAAAACATCAACCAATATTGCTGAACCCTATGAAATTATTCCTCAAATGTGAATTAAGAAAAAACAAACCAGAATGTATTTTACACATGTAAAAGTTAAAGTAATTTGTTTTCAGTGAACATGCCTGGCAGAAAACGTTCAAAGTTTTCTAGTGCAAAAGAAAAAAAACATAGATCACTGCCTCAGGTCTACATAAGCAATCAAAGCATAGAATAAAAAAAATGTACAACTGTCAATTTAAAATTTCATACTTGTTATACTTAAAACACGGGGTTCTATATACAAAGAGGTGGAATATGAATCTCTATTTCTATATACTGGTTTATGTACGTGACACCTATGACAGAATTCTGAAAGGGTTAAGAGGATAGAATTGGAAGAAATGTACCTCAAGAGCATGGCCCACTGAAGCAACTGATCTGGACTCATGGGGACTCACAGAAAACAGGGAGCCTGGAGGGGTCTGACCTAGATCCTCTGCATATATGTTATGGCTGAGTAGCATGTTGTTCTTTGGGGGATTACTAACAGTGGATCGGGGCTATCTCTAACTCTTTGGCCTGCTTGGGGGACCCTTTTCCTTCTCCTTGGTTGCCTCATTCATCCTTGATGTGATGCTGTGTGCCTAGTTTTATTGTAGCTTGCTATTTCCTGTTTGGTTGATGTTCCTGGGATGCCTGCTCTTTTCCAAGGGGAGACTGAGCTGGATGGAGCTGGGAGAGGGGGGAAAGTATGAACTGGGGGGAGGGAGAGGAAGGAGAGGAAACTGCATTGGGGAGATAATATATGAGAGGAGAATAAAAAAGTTAACAAGAGTGTATTTTGTATCTTGAACTCAATTTTAAAATAGTATAAGGCACAAGTGGAACCCTTTGAGGCAATGAACTCTACATTTGAAGAGAATTCATTGTTAGAACGTATTTGTACTGAATGAACTAACGTCCTTGTAATTTTTGATGACTTTGTTTACATTTTTATTTATTCTTTTTATTAGTTCTCTGATAATTTCATACAATGTATTTCATTATATTCATCTCCTCTCTCTCCTTTTCCCAGGTCCACCCCACTTCTCATCCAATTTCATGTCCTCTTTTTCACTTTTCTAAATAGAGGAAGTACAGTAAATGCTATTCATGTAGTCCTGGATTGTGACCATCCATAGGAGCATGGTCAACCCATCAGGAGCCACATCCTTTAAGAAAAGTGACTCTTCTCCTAACAACTATCAATTGCCAATAGCTCCTTAGCTACACATGGACGTCACGCCCATCTCCCCTCTCGATACTAGGATTTTGCCTGGCTAGTACTTGTGTTGAAAAAAAAAATAGAAGAAATGCCATTTTAAGACACACCATCTATTACATGAAATAGTTATAAAGTTATTTGAAAGTATACTTGGATTCATTATAAATATATGTTCAAAATTGCATAAGTCCATTTATAAATATAATTTATATGCTAAGAAAAGATGGAACGTATTATACAAAATCTCAAAACTACAGAGAGCATAATGTAAGATAAAAGCAGGCATCAAGGAGCATAAGTGGAAAACAGGAATGTAAGTTACATGTTAATACAGCTGTATCAAGAATTACTTAGAGTACCCACAGTTCAAGTGGAAGAATTAAAAACAATACCAGTGAATAAAAATTACATGTAAAGAAGATCACTTTAAAATATAATGACACACAGTATAAATATAAGTGGAGAAGAAAAAATGAACATGCCATGCTAATACAAATCAACAGAAAGTAATAGCAGAAATATGTTTCAAAACAGACCATCTTTAAAGCAAGAGCCATTATTAATGATCAAGAAAGACATACACAATCATAAACAAGTCAATTCTCCAAGGAGATAAGATATCCTATGCCTAAAATAAATTATTAAACGACATGAGGTAAAAATTGGAAGAACTATAAAGAGAAATTGAAAAATTGGCTGTCATAGTTGGATACTTCAATACCTCTATGTCTGAAATGAACAGTTTCAACTAGCAGAAAATCAATAAGAAGGGCATAGGGATGCAGCTGGTTCGGCTGGCTGTGTGCATGATATGAACAGGGCTCTGGGTTTGATATTCAGCACAGCAGAAGTTGGGCATGGTGGCGTGCACCTGTAACCTTTGAACTTTGAAGGAAGCAGCAGGAGGATCAAAAGTTCAAAGCCATCCCTGACCACTTTGTGATTTCTCAGCCCACGTGGAATGCATGAGACTCTAGCAGAGGAAAAATATTTCTTCAAGAGCAGTTAAGATGAAGACAGCCTTTAATAAATTGGTTAAAGATAGTATCGATAGTCAGTAAGATATACATTCTTCTGATGTGATACTACAATCTAGCTGTAAAATATAGTCAATTTAAAGCACTAGACATTATAATGTAAATACTCTGGTGATGAAATTAATAGCTGCAATAGAATCAAAAGAGTGTAGGATATATACAGGTTAAACAACATGTTCTCAAATTACACATTGGTCAAAGAAAACATCTCAGGGAAAATTTTAAAAGTTTTTAAATAAAAAGATAAATTGTATATCAAAATAGTGAAATTTAGCAAAAGTCATAGTTTATAGGACTGAGCTTACATATTTGAAAAGAAGAAAAAATTTAAATTAATGATGTCAGTTCCCACAATAGGAAATTAGAAAAAAAAGTTAAAATAAAAGCAACCATAAAAAATAAATTATAAGAATTAGAACAGAAATTAGTAACAGGAAATCAATAGACAAAATCAGAGAGACCAAATGTCGAAACGATAAAAAATTTACAGGGGTCTTCAGAAATGAAAGAGCATACAGTGTTGCAGCTTTGAGAGCTACAGACATGATAATGACAGAATGCCATGGACACTCCACACCTCCTTCAAAGACGCAGTGTGGAAATGACTGCCAAGATAGAAAGTCTGAGATGTGATCCAAGAGAGAAAGAATCAATAAGGTAGAGTTTGTTCATGTTACAACTCTGTTCTGAGAAAGACGATCTGAAAAGAATGAGAAGACAGTTCCAGAGTGGGAGGAAATACTTTAAAACAATACCTTTTGCAGTTAGAGTTTTCCTGCCTGGCCCACAGTCAGGACAAATCTCTCTCACTCGCCGGTCCCACAGCCGCTCAGACTCAACCAAGTAAACACAGAGACTTATATTGCTTACAAACTGTATGGCCGTAGCAGGCCTCTTGTTATCTACTTCTTCTATCTTAAATTAACCCCTTTCTATTAATCTATTAGTTGCCACATGGCTCATGGCTTACCGGTATCTTACATCTCCCTGGTCATGGTGGCAGCTGGCAGTGTCGCTCTGCTTCAGTCTTAAACTTCCCAGAATTCTTCTCTCTCCTTGTCCTGCCTATACTTTCTGCCTGGCTACTGGCCATGTGTTTTATTTATTAACCAATCAGAGCAACACATTTAACATACAGAACATCCCACAGCAACTTTGGTAAAAGACTATTGTCCTAAAGGTACAAAAAACATTTGGTTCTCAACAACAGAAAAATGCAGGGTCAAATATGACAGAATTTCAAAGATCCTGAATCAAAGAAAACATAATGATATAGGGACTGGACTGAAGCTACGTAACTAATAGTGTCATTAAAATATTGGACACTGAAAGCACCAAATGTTGGCAGGGACTTGTAGCAAAAGAAACTCCCTTGTTACCAGTTAGAATGCAAAATAGTACAGTCACTTGGGAAGGAAGTTTGGCATTTTTTACCAAAATAATCAATTCTTATTACATAATCAGAAATCCTGCTCTTTGGCATGCAATCAAACAAAAGAAAAAATCCTTTCTTCCCCAAAGTCTGCATAATATACTTTCAGAAGTTACTAATATTTTTTAAAACTTGGAAGAAAACAAGTGTCCTTCTAATGATTGAGATACGGTCTATAGAGACAATTGAAAAATTGTCAATGAAAATAATCTAAAATATTCATGAAAAAACTCAGAGAACCTTAAATGGATATCACAAAGTGAAAGATGTCAAACTAAAAATTACTATATTCCTTGTGATTCAAATTATAAAGCATTCTGTGGTTGCCAGAGTTTGTGAATGGAGGGATGAGAGAATGAATGAACAAAAGCATAATGAATTTTTATAACAATGAAATTATTCTGTATAATATAATAAGGTTGATACATATCATTGTACTTTTCTCTGAAGCATAGACTATATAGTACCTGGAGTGAGCTGAATGTTTCAATGTTGACTAACTGTGATTATGATGTGTCAAAATGGGCTCATTCTTGATAGGAAAAAGCATGCTCAGGTAGGAGATTTTGACAAGGATAAACACCATGCATATATGAGAGAAGGAGGTTGGAAGCAAAATCTCTCTACCTTTCAGTCTTACTATTACTCTAATATGCTCTAATTTTTTTTTAATTTTACAAAATGGATAAGTCTAGAATAAGGAGAAAAGCCTAATTTCAGAAAACAGTTAGTACTCCACTTTCAAAGAAATGTAGTCAGTTTATGGTGGACCTGAATTCCACAAGAAGTTAGTGTGTTACTTCAGCCATGATTAAAATTCTAATTGCTCCTTCAGGACAGAGAAATTATCTTTCTGAGTGAAGGTACAGTGAAACCAGCAAACTAGACCTTTCTGTGGCTAGAAAGAAAGGTTTATTGGGGTTCAAACTGCCAAGGATATCTCTCAGTGGGGGGTGGAGAAGCAAAAAGGAGGAAAAGCAAGCAGAATTTTGACAGCTATCAGAGTGTGTGTGGGGGGGGGGGGGGGGGGATCTTTGAACTGATACAGGCTGTTGGTATCAGTAGATACCAGGAAGTAGATGCCCTTGTCCTAGGTAGTTAACTTGGGAGGGGAGGGGGAAAGGGAAGTTCTGTTTTTCTGGCAGACAGAAATCTAGCTTTAGGCTTCTGTTTACCTGGCCAGAGTCCTTCTGTTTAGGATATTTTCACTAGCACTGACATTTTGAGGATTGCTTTGGACCTAACAATCTTTTTTTTTTTATTATTTAATGTTCTCTCAATGTTCAGAAGAGTTCCAAAAAGAAAGTATAGACTATAATAAGAATTATGAGTTACATGATGGGCAACAGTAAGAATCCTACATGATACACATCCTGAGACACAAGATATTTCCCTTCTATCATCTTCAGAATTGGGTTGGAACTCATCACAAACATCATTGCATATCTGTTGCTGACCAGATGGCCAGATGGCAGTGAGTTAGCTATCATTTACAAGGCCACCAATTAGGTCATAACTGTTTATAATGAAGACAACTTTATTGTTTACCATTTTAAAGGCAATTTCAATTTAAAATTATTTTAATACTCACATAACCCATTATTCATAAGTTAAACAAATGGTACTACTGAGAATCAGAGATGAACCAAACATAAAGGTTTATACTTACAAGTAAAGCAAGTCAACAATACAATACAGTGCAGATTAAGATCCCTACAAGAAAATATGTGCAAGGGGTTGATGTTTTGTATAATTGTGGGTTTTTTAAATTTTTTTTCTAAAATAAAACTTCAGAAGTAAGAAATTTCAAATGTTTCAAAAAGGAATATATATTTACAAAATATAAGTTGATGTTGCTTACCAAATTGGACTATTTTGTAAAGATTTGGAGGATGTTAGCCATAACTCACTTTTCTTTTATAGTCTAAATTAATTGTGGCTAAAATTTATTGAATGCAATCTCTATATTTAAACAACTAAAGTCAGTAACTGTTTCAGAAGAAATTAAGGAAACTGCACACATCATAGTTAATCTTGATGCCATAACTGTAAACAGGTCTTATCCTAACCCTTCCATACTTACAAGTGTACGGATTTCATGTTCAAAATCAGCTAAATAGCAAATAAATAATATGTATTGGAACAAGCGTTGGACATGAAATTTTTGCTTAAAAAGGCAAGCGTGTTTCAAATGTATTCCATTACTTACTGGAGAGGAATACAGCACATTTCCTTAATTTGATTATAATTAAGCAATCCATGCGTGTCCTTCTTATTGTCCTCCTTTTTATCTAGCTTCTCTGGGGTCGTGGATTGTAGCCTGGTTATCCTTTGTTATAAGTCTAATATTCACTTCTGAGTGAGTACATACCGTGTTTGTCTTTCAGGGTCTGGGTTACCTCACTCAGGATGATTTTTTTCTAGTTCCATCCATTTGCCTACAAATTTCATGATGATATTGTTTTTGTTTTTGTTTTTTAACACTGCATAACACTCCATTGTGTAAATGTTCCACATTTTCTTTATCCCCTCTTCCGTTGAGGGGCATCTAGGTTGTTTCTAGGTTCTGGCTATTATGAATAATGCTGCAATGAACAGATGTGAGAAAATGTCCTTGAGGTGTGGTTGAGTATTTTTGAGCATATGCCCAGGAGTGATGTTGCTGGGTCTTGAGGTAGGTTGATTCTCAATTTTCTGAGATACCATCATATTTATTTCCAGAGTGACTGTACAAGATTACATTCCCACCAGCAGTGGAGGAAGACTTTCAATAATAATTCCTGTAAACAGAGGGCCAGATTTGCAGCTGTGTAGCAGAGATTGGAGAAGTTTAGGCAAACAACTAGGGAAGGGCTCCCCCATGGTACAAGCATCACTTTGAGGAAGCCTGACAATGGTTCCATAAACAAGCAACTAGAACTTCATAGAGCTTGATTGGTTAAGCAAACCACGATCTAACAGAAAGCTAATAGAAATGCAAATAGTGTAAGCCATGCTGATGATGTATCAAAGAGAAATGAGGAAATTCAACCTGGACTTCTTTGAAATGGGCCTTCCTTCCTGCTTCTGTTTGGTTAATTCTTTGGATGAAGGAAGAGAAGCCCCATCTAAAACCAAATGCAAAGTGCTTTTTTAGAACTAGTCTCAGGAGATCACAGTTTACTATTCTGTTCTGTGAGTGACAAAGGAGAACTACTAATAGATGGTGACATCTTCCCCCTAGAGTCAGCCTTCCCTCCACTGTGTTCTTTACCTGCTTCTTTATCCACAAAGACCCTTCTGCTCTGAAGTTACTTAAACTAGGGATTTGGGGCATTGCATTTTCATCCTAATGACTCCCTTCTAGTGAATTTTGGTCTTTTTGAGCCTAGAAATGTGACTAACCAAAATATTTCAGTGGATACTGGAGTGGAAATCCCACTTTTCTGAAATGACAAGCAACTTGGATGAAACATGTTCACAACCTATAGCTTTATCAAAGTAAACTTTAGGACTATTGAAAACATTTAAGAAGCATCACCTGAGTAGCAGAGATTTGGGGATGCTATTTGGTTATTTTTGTTTATTTATTTATCTTATCATATTTGGTGGCAAAGGGGATCAAGTGCTGTAGAATAAGAATTGCTCCCAACTTTTGTTGAAGATGCTTCTTTTTACAATCATCAGTGTTCAATACAGAGATTCATAAGCGGTCAAAGTGCTTAGAATACATAGTTGTGAAAGCTCATCTCTAAACAGAACATCTTTGTCAACCTTTCCCCCACAGCCCAAGAATCAGGGACCATCAAGGATGAGATGGGAAGAGTGTAAGGGCCAGCAGTTGAGGAACTATGCTGTGAAATGCTATCTTCTGGATATCACAGGGCTAAGGACTCAAAAATTTGTACTTGCATAGGACCTTTGCATGACCAAGGCAGCCAAAATTCTAGCACAGTTAGTGAGGAGCTCTTAAGGGTCCACCCTGAACTGAAGTATTATGGGAAGCTGGCAGTTGCTGGAGAAGGCAGAATGAATTTGGGGGCACCGTGTGACCACATGCTGGTGGATGATGCCACATCCATGTATATAATGCGCAGTACTAGTTGGACCTAGTGTGTTATTTAAAAAAAAAAAATGAAAGAATGAAAATGACATGAAGTTTGGAGCGGAGGATATATATGTGGGAATTCTGGGGAGCTGGAAGAAGGAAATGTGGGTGGCTATAGTCACCATTGAATATAAGTATGAAATTCTCAAAGAAAATTAGAAAATAATTAAATTCTAAAAAAACCAAATGTAAAACAAACAATACACACATATACATACACAAACACACATACATTATGTTTGAGTATCTGCAAGATAAAGATAAAAGGGAATCAGGTGCTCATCAGCAGAACATTGGACAAGAGGTCAGAGGGATTCTCAAGAATCTTCAGTCCTAGAGTCCATCATGTTCAGAGGCCTACAGGGACAGAGAATTGGGGATTTCTCCACAAGCTCATTGCCCAGGCTACTTACAGAATTCTGCTCTTCGCTTTCCAGCTTAACACTCCCTATGGGCACCCCATACAATGTTGCATTGGATTCAAGTATAATTCCAAATATTTCCCACTTCATTAGTAAAGTTATTATTTTGATTTTCACACTACAGTGTTTAAATAACAGGTTCCTTACTGTTAACCCCACCATATTAGAATAAGACCACTACCACAATTTTGAGCCACATTTGAAGCAAGCTTTAATTAAATACTGGCCGAGATGATGGACTCTGGATAGGTCCATTCTGAGGTTACCAGAACAAGGCCTAGAGCTACGTGGGTCAGGTGTTTATAAAGGCAAATCCATAAGGCTGTGCACTTCCCGTCTTTGTCGACAGGTGGAGGGGCATACATCCTGATGTGCTTCCTGCCTACATGTGATCAAGTATATCCAGTGCAACTGAGTTAACTGTACATGTTTGGGGAAGTGAAAACATGTGACCTGTTATCTTACATGAACAACAGCCTCTAGCATCTTAGGAAGTATCTGTCCTTGCACAAGGAGTTTACAAGTTGGAGGCATTTTTGGTTTATGGATCTCTTCCGCACAGTAATTAAAACTTAAAACATGACTTTGGCTCTCACAATTACCAAAAGGTTGTTGAAAATCTCCAAAATGAATGTTTTCTTTCATGTGTCACTGGCTTTTGGAAACACTAAAATATATCTGATTTGGGTTTAGAAATAGAGTTCTCATGTTTGATTAGTGAACAGTGCCACTCAAATAACTCAGAGGTTTTGCAGACTCAGCCTTCTTTTGAAAGAACACTGATTTTCATAAATGTTCCCTTCCGATTAGAGCCCACTAGAAATCCCTGAGGACTTCCATCTAAAGGAGCCAGGATATTTCCATGAAAGCCGTGCACTTAAAATGTTCCCTGTGCAATTAAGCTTCTTGTATATGACCTACTTCTCTAGCACTGAATGATGACATCATGTCTGAGTGTGCTGAGGAGAGCTCATTTCAGCTCAAGGAGTCTTTACTTGTTCACGACTGACAAGAATTCATCATTGAGCCTTTAGTAGGAGATTCTGATAACACAGTTAAGGCATTATTCCACCAAATAAATGTCATTAAATATATATATATATATATATATATATATATAGATATATATAGATATATAGATAGATAGATAGATAGATAGATAGATAGATAGATAGATAGATAATGTCATATATATTATATATGCTGCTTTCTAATTTTCTGATTATGTGGTTCCCAAATATAGAAGTTTTATTTTGTGTACAAGTTCAGATTTCAGATTAATTAAATTTTGTGGTAGAAAAAGCTGATTTCTTCCATCGCGGACGTGGAAGAACTGATTAGGTATGTGCAGACGGCAATTTGTTCTAATGGTTTATCTTTGTTCCTAACAATTTCTGCTTGTGTATATTTCCACCTGTTAAATTACTCTATAATTTACTGTTTCCTGCCATTTGACAAGAAAACATTACAATCACAATAAAAAGCAATTTAAGGCTATTACCAATCAATGAAAGATGTCCCAGCCTAAAATGAGATTGAAATAATTTATGGGGATTTTCCAGTCACATTAGAATGTAGATTATTCCACAGGGGGGAATTGACTTCTGCAAAACTGCAAGCATCATATATTTTCTAATAAGTTCTCACAGCTGAAACAATGTCATTATTGGAAGGGAGCACAGGAAATTCAGTGCAAGCTGAAGACTCTTACAAATAAATGCTGGCAAAGAAAGGATATTTGTAGACCCATAAGTCACTAATGGATCTGAAGTTAATGCAAAATGAAGTTAATGCAACATTAAACCTAGCAGGCACATCAGGTTTAATACTGTGAAATGACTCACCACAAGTGTGTGTTGACTGACATTTTTATACCCTTTACCCTAGGAAAGATTTCCTAATAGTAGCTAGCAATTTAGCCATGGTACCCTATCCCTCCCCACTGCTCACTAAAGCACAAAACCGAAATGCAGAAAGGAAGCATTGTATTAAACTATTGAAAGATAACTACAGTCATTCTTCTTAGCTTGGCAAGTGAAAGTTTTGAGTTTGGAGACTTTATGAACAACAGAGCATCCATCCAACGAGTTTTACTTACTTATAAATCAGCCCACAATTATCAAAAAGTGGCAATATTTGGCCCAGACAAAATTTCAAACACATTCTCAGAAACTTCTTAGAATTACACGCGTGATTGGAAAATAAACAGTTCTTATACAGCATTCTTTTTCCCCTCTTGAATAAACAAGTATAGGATACTTTTAAATTTAAATTT
>CABHPR010106486.1:13581-30336 GCA_902168415.1 Peromyscus melanophrys
TTTTTTTTTTTTTTTTTTTTTTTTTTTTTTTTTTTTTCCAAGCCTGGGTTTCTCTGTGTAGCTTTGTGCCTTTCCTGGAACTCGCTTTGTAGACCAGGCTGGCCTTGAACTCACAGAGATCCACCTGCCTCTGCCTCCTGAGTGCTGGGATTAAACGCGTGCACCACCAACGCCTTGCACACATCTGCTTTTATCTGAGCATAATGACAACATATTTTAGGACTTCTGGAACTTACCTCCAGATCCTTATCACCTCCAGATCCTCATGACACTTACTTTGTTCTTGTTTGCATGATGTGGTCAGTTATAAATGTCCATGTGTGCTTAGGAGTATTTGTATTGTCTGGAGTGAATTGTACACATGTCATTAGGTAGATGTCATGGGATTTTAAAATCATCTGTATGCTTCCTATAAAGGAAATCTCCCTAACTTTTTAAGTATATCTCTTACCATGATTTTTGTTTTATTCATTTCTATGGTTCATTTGTGTGTTTTAAGGCTGTTATTAAATATTTACAGGCTTAGAATTGTTTTTTTTTCCTTTGTAGTGAATGAAAAGGTTTTAGATATAGTGTGTAGCTAGGTATTTTTGTTTTTCAGTCCTTCATCATCTTTACATTTATTGCAGTTAAATGACTTGCCTGCATTTAACATTTGTTCTGACTTTATCTGTCCTACCTCAGTATTTTTGTGCCCTTTTGAATTTGTAGTCCCTTCTATCCTTGTCATTCTTTGTGTTCTGTCATGTAGTCTCCCTAGAAGTGTTGCCTCGTGCACATGAAAAGTCCATCTCTTTGCTTTTCTTTACAACGATTCAAGGACCTTAAAATAGTTGAAGTCTAGCACCCCATGTCGCCTGGTTAAATGTACCCCCACCAATGTACACACAGTGGTATTTGATTTGTATTTGGCCCTCCTGTTCTATGCATCTGTTTGTTCTTCTTATTCATACTCAAGGCTGCAGGCAACCTTTGGGGTTTGAACTCCTGCATAGCATCCCAGGATTGAAGGGTTCTGATAGTGAGTCACCCCACATATCCAGGACAGAAAGAAGGGTGGGCTTGGAGCAATGTTAGTGACATTTACAGATATCCTTAGTGATTAGGTTTGAAATAAGACTTGGAAATTTTTTTAATTTATATTCTTTTGGTTTATTTGTAACTAAACAATTGGAAGCAGCTGTGGGTCTGACATAGGCAGCAGTCAGTGCTGCAGGCTCAGTTGGATAGCACACATGCACAAACAAACCAGTGTCCCGCACCTTCACGTCCTTCCCATCTCTTATAGCACACATGCACAAACAAACCAGTGTCCCGCCACCTTCACGTCCTTCCCATCTCTTGTAGCCCACGGTGCTAGTCACCTTGTTGTCAGCTTGACACAAACTAGGGTCACCTAGTAAAGGGAACTTCAATTGAGAAAATATCCTCATCAGATTGGCCTACAGGCAAGTGTGTGAGGCATTTTCTTGATTAATGATTAATGTGTAGGGGCTCAAACAATTGTAGATAGGACCACTCTGAGCAGGTAGCCCTGGTTTGAATAATTGAACAAGCTAAGTGAGCCAGTTAGCAGTGTTTGTCTATAGACTCTGCTGCAGAACCTACCTCTAGGTTCCTGCTTGAATTCCTGCCCTGACTTCTCTCACTGATGGATTGTGATGTGACATGTTAGCCAAATAAACATTTTCTTCTCCAAGTTGTTTTTGGTAATGGTGTTTATCACAGCAATAAAAAGCAAACAAGGAAGGACACTTAGTGATCCTCCAGCTTTGCCCTGGGTGATGACAGGTACCAAAGAAGACAGACAGAAAGTGTTCTGGCAGAGGAAGGAAAGTCTAGGGTGGCACTCCTGCCTGCCTTGCACTACCCCCACCTCTGTCTTCTCCACACTCACTTGTGCAAGGCACCTGTTCTTGCTGATTCAAAGTGGCATTTCCCCATCTTTTTGGAGGATTCTCAAGATTTTCTTTCTCGTGTTCTTCCTTTGGGTTGATCTTTTTAAACCTGTCTGGAATGTGCTGTGATATTACATTCACGACACTTGTATTTGAGTGGGAGGAAGGCCAGAGGAGCCTTTCTTCTCCACTCCAGAGCATTCCTGGTGGGATCTGGACTGTAATTTATAGACTGTCACCTTTTATCTCCGTCTTTAGGGAAATAACAACATAAAGGTACTTGCCCCATTTTTCTTTTATTTATTCAATAGAGAAAGCTAGTTATTTTAACAAAATTATGCCTGAGGAGGATTGTTGGAACTAAAAGTGATTTCTGTTGTTTTCATATTTAGATAATTGCATGGATTTGTAGTGAAAATGAAAAATATCACTAAGAAAATAAATACAATCTCACTATGTATACTATATAGACCTTTTATGTGTTTAGAACTGGGAAAATGGCCCACTGGGTTACGTGCTTGCTGCCTAACTACAGGAGGTGAGTTAGGTATGGCACTACTCACCTGTAACCCCAGTGGTGGGCAGTGGAGAAAGGAAGATCCTTCTTTCCAAAACCACAAGTGCCAGGTTCAGTGAGAAACATAGTCTGAGGAAATAAGATTGGAAAATAATAGAGTAAAGCACTCAATGTTGACCCTTGCCCCTACAAGCGCAGGCACACACACACACACACACACACACACACACACACATGTACGCACGCACGCACGCGCACACACACACCTTTTCATACGTTTAGATAGACTTATAAATATGAATGTGCACATATGCTTCTTTGTGAATATATTTTTGCACATACATATATGCATCTACCAGCATACACTCCTATTTTTAGTTTCTATTGTTTTTTTAAATACTTGCTTATAGAATGATGATGACACCATGATGTCTACAGTCTTTCATGCTCTGGTTTTTCAGTGAGCGTGTTTAGCATGTTCAGCCAGGTGTGCAGAGCCTGACTAGACAGTATTGTAACCTTACCTCTCCTCAGCTTACCACGAGCATGCCCACTTCAACACAGCACACTACCTTGTGTTGCACACCTGGACCTGCAGTTGTACCAACATAGCCAAAAGAATGAGAGAGAGAGTGTGAAGAGCACGGGCAGCTTATTTAAAGAAGTGGGTTATCTTTAATGAATGCGAATTTGTTTTCCTACTACCGAGTTTCCATAAAATTAGGATAACAGTTCATTTTAGAGTTTAAATGTGCTTTTGGACTTTTAAATATATGTTATTTGGCAAAATATGGAATTGTAGGAAGCCAAGTGCTTTTTCTTCTTGTGTCTTAAGAATCAGAAAACTTTCAAATTTACAAAAGTTAAGAATTTTTATAAAATTATTAAAAATAAATTTATTAAAATAATGCTAAAACAAAATAATTTTTAAGCTACTTGATAAAATTTACATTGTCCTTTTTGTTTGTTTTGTGGAGTTTTAAGATCATATTTAATTACACCATTTCTGTCATTCCAAGACAAATGTTGCATTCTGTAGTTTTTGTTTTATGATCCTAAAATGAACTTATGTCCCTTCAATCTGTGCATGTCTCCTATATACAGGAAGAAACCGGCAGGTTCTTCATAGCACATCAGCACACGTAGGACCCGAAACATGTCTTGGGTCAGGTTCCTTGTGTGTTCTTTCCAGATGGTTTAAAATGCCCCATGTTTTAATTGATAATCCAAAAACTGACTTCTCGATGCTGAGTCAAAGAGACTTTTGCTTCTGCATAAGGCATCCATGAGCAAGAGAGGCAAAAATGCTGTAGACAAAGAGATAATTCTATCCCTTCTGAGGCACACTTGAGAACCTCTTGTTCAGGCAGTGTCTTTCCTGGAGCACTGAGCTGCAAGGGCTGCTTGTGGTTGCAGGAGACAGTTTCTCGTTCAGAGTCAGCACATGGGAGGCTTCTCAGCAAAATGCTGAAGACTGGATGGCACAGGTCCTGTCCAAATCCTCACCCTGAAGGCTGGAATACCAACAGTGTCGGTGGCATTGGTGCAGCAGTCCTACCTGGGTTACCAGTAAACTCTCACTGAAGGAAATTCCTAGCAGTTTCTACAACTTGTTGTCAGTTCTGGGATTTTTTTTTTTCTCCTTATCCAACAGCTCTTCTTCCTGAGAAAGGGGTTTTTTGTCTCCTGATGAGTTCTCACATTGGAGTAGGTAGCTAAGCTTTACACACTCCAATACTCTAGTGTATTCTGTTACATGCACTTACATTTGTGTTCTGCACAGTCCTCAGGCTGGGCCACTTCCTTCATTAGGTGTGTAAGGGTTAGCTCTTCTTATTTTTGTGACCCGTATGTGCACACACATCCACAAAGAACACTTGTCTTAAAAAAGTTCCCTGTGTTATTCCCTGTTCCAGCAACCTTTTGAGCATTAATACTTGCTTTTACTTTTGAGCATTAATACTTGCTTTTACTGTGAGTGGAGTATTTCAGTTTGTGGTTTGATTCTTATATGGTCTTTTAATTTAAAAAAAAAAAAAAGAGCCAGATATCAGGGTGAAAGATGAAAGATCCACTAATTCTTACCTCTTTGAAATCTTCAGCCTAAAGAGAGTTCCTGTTTCCTCACACCTTATATACCTTTTTCTGGCCAGCCATATTACTTCCTAGGATTAAAGGCATGTATGCTTCCCATGCAAAGGCATGAGATCTCAAGTGCTGGGATTAAAGGTGTGTGCCACCACTGCCTGGCTCTGTTTCTCCCCTATACTGAATCTATCTTATGTATCCCAGTGAGGCCTTGAACTCACAGAGATCCAGATGGATCTCTGCCTCCCGAGTGATAGAATTAAAGGTATGTGCCACCACTGCCTGACCTCTATGTCCAATCTAGTGGCTGACTCTGTCCTCTGATCCTCAGGCAAGTTTATTAGGATACACAATATATCACCACATCAGTTTTATTTTTAGTTGACAATAATTTTGTATGTTTGCAGGACACTGTATGATGCTACAGTTCTTGCCACATGGCCATATTTTTTTCTCAAGGTCAACTTCTTGCTTTTCTGAAGAACATTGCACAGACATTTGCATGTATAAATATAATACGAATTTTTTGCTTTATTGCTTTATATAGTTGGAATTATATTGAAGATTACCCTTTTACAATTTTTCATCTATGTTTAGCATGACTCCATAGATTCATCCATTTCTTACAGCTTGCCATCCTCATTTATGAATGTACCACTGAGTGTGTCCAAAATCAGTTGGCGAACTTTGGGTTGTTCCAGTATTGCTGTACACATTCATGAGTACACATGTGAACACCCAACATCAAGTATTAGGAATGGAATTATTTGGCTGCGTTTTGTCTGTGGCTTTGCTATATTTGCTAATATTGTCAGTATTTTGCTAAGTGGTAGTACAAAGTTATCATTCCAATATCAGTATAGAGCAATGGTTCTCAACCTCCCTAATGCTATGACCCTTTAATACAGTTCCTCATGTTGTGGTGACCCCAGCCATAAAATTATTTTCATTGCTACTTCATAACTAATTTTGCTACTGTTATGAATCATAATGTAAATATTTGTGTTTTCCAATGGTCTTAGGTGACCTCTTGTGAAAGGGTGGTTCAACTTCCCCAAAGGGTCTCAACCCACAGGTTGAGAACCACTGATTAGGAGTTTGTCTTTTGGGAACTTTCTAAGTTCTTTGTCTAGTCTTCCAGACAGTTTATAGTTATGTAGCTCTATCTTTTTCATTCCTGTTCTGCTGACATCTTTCTCTGTAGCTTGATATTTTTTACCCAGCAATTCTGATTTTACCTTGTTAAATATATATGAATCTTTGTATATTGTCAAACTGTCCTCTGTTCTAAGACCATGTTCTCCTCTCACTGTCTGCTGAACATGAGCATTCTCTGTTGACCACTGAAAGTGATCTTGTTCTCTTGTGATGCTAGAACTTTAACTCAGGTTTTGAAGTATTTGAAATGTACATTCTAACCCAAAGACACACTCCTGCAAGGGGAATGGGGAGACAGAGACAGGGTGAACTTGGGGCCTCTCCCATGCTAGACAACTGATTTTTTTTAATTAGCATATGATAGAGTTTTCAGGTCCAATTAAAAAAAAATAATTGCCTCACCTCCCATTGTAGAAACAAAACACAACCAAAAAACAACTCTTTGCAGAGACTTGGTATCATCTCTGTCATGTATACATTGCTTGTTGTGGGCTCCCTTAATCTGTCTTCCACAGACCAAATAGCAAACTAATTAATATGCCTTCAGAATGAGGCAGTGTTTAACACAGACCTTTCCTCCTTGTGTCTTTGAGTTTTCACTCCTCTTGGTCATGAATCTGCTGTTGCACCTCTTAACTTTATTTATATTTTCTCTAAACTTTCTCCATATAAAGATTATACAACTTGTGTTAGAGTAATTTGTAGCTGGAAGTTTCTCTGGTGTCCCACCCAGTCCTACAGCTGTTTGGACCCAAGTAAACACACAGAGGCTTATATTACTTACAGACTGTATGGCCTAATGGTGCAGGCTTCTGGCTAGCTAGCTCTTACAACTTAACTCAGCCCATTGCTATTAATCTATGCATTGCCATGTGGCTTCGTGCCTTACTGGTACTTTCACAACTTGCTTCTCCTGGCGGCGGCTGGCAGCGTCACTCTCCTTTCTTCCTCTCTCTCTCTAGTAGGAATGTCCCGCCTAACCTTATTCTGCTTCACCAGTAGCCAAACAGCTTTATTTATCAATCAGTCAGAGCAACATATATTCACAGCATACAGAAAGACATCCCACAGCAGTAATGTGTAAATATTTCATATTCTTAAATCCTAATATGTTTTTTTTCAAGTTCCCTTTCATATCTGTTTCTGGTATAAAGAAATAATGTTTATTTCTGTTACTTGAATCTGACTTTAGTAAAACCTTGTTGACTTTAATAATCTAGAGTCTTTTAGACTTTTATATAACTTTGTGCCGTTTATTTCTTTTCTTGTTAATAAGCAAAAATCTTGTGTGTTATTCAGTAAAGGTAAGAAGGAAGTGCATTCTTCCTTTGTTCCCATTATCAAAGTTAAGACAGTCACCATCTAAACATGCTACCTTTTTTAATAAAAACTCTTTAACATTTTCATTGTTTTTAATTCCTTTTGCTAAAAGTTGTTTTCAAGTCATAATACCATTTTATATTTTCTAAATCTCTTTATGATTCTTCTTGATTAATATGTTCCTTAAATAGATTGCTATGCTGAATTATAGTCATTGACTTTCTAGTATCATACCAGCTTTTTATTTCTAGGGGACAAGCTAATATGGCCATGGTTTGTACTCTGTGTTTCACCAGAGTCCATTCACTTGCATTTTCTGGAAGATTTTTTTCTGTCAGTTTACAGTTTATAAGTGATAATACTTTTATAATTTAATAATATCTTTTCATACACCCCTTTTTTGCAGTTTAGTATCAAAGTTATATAGGCTCATAAAACAATGATGAATCTCCCATTTCTCATCTCTAAAACATTTATGTTGGCACTGTCTATTCTTTAAACCCTTGCATGTCAAGAAGACAGTCAGGAGCCTGAGCATTCTCTGTGGAAACACTGCGCAAATTTGCTTTCATTAGTAATTGATTTGGCAGAGCTAGTTTTCAAGAAATAGATGAACTGTCTAAATTTTCAATTTTTTTCACAAATTTGTTTATGGTATTATCCCATATATGTATAAAGTCTATAATATTGATTTTTAAATTTTTTCATTGTTTCTTATTTATTATTTTTGACAGAGGTTCTTGTAACCCATACTAGCTTTGAATTTCCTGTGTAGTTGAGGCTGACTGAATTCCTGATCCTCCTGCCATTACTCACGTCCAGTGTCCTGGGATCGCAGGTTATGTGGCCACACCCTGCTTCATCACTTCCACTCTTTAGTCTTATCTGCCCTTCCTGTTTCCTTTCTTCTTTAAATAAGTTTCCAAACAACATTGGTAGGTTTTTAGAAATTCATACTATTATCCTTGTGAATTTTCCTACCATATGTTATTTTCTGTTTCATGTTACTTTTTTATTCCTACTTAGATTTAGTATTTTTCTTCATGATATAGATGTTTCACTGATTAGTTTAAGCCCACCCCCTTGAATACATGTATTTAAGTCATTAATTTCTTTTTATTATTTTGGTTATATCTCTAAAATTTTCATGTGTAGTCTTTTTGTTATTAACAAGTACAGAAATGGTTTGGGTTTTTTGTTGTTGCTTTTTAGACAGGATCTCATGACTTTAGTAACCCAAGATTGCCTTGAACTTAATTATGTAGCCAAAGATGGCCTCAAACTACTGATTCTAACCTCCCCCCCACACACACACCTCCATCTCCCAAGTGCTGTATTACAGACATTTGCCATGATGCATGTGTTGTGTGGTGCTGGGTATCACACCCAAGGTTTGTACATGCTGGATGAGCACTCTACCAACTGCACTGTTCCTCTTAGCCCCGAAATATTTAATCTCCATTGTGACTTCTTTTACTTGTGGTTATTACAGAGTTTCTTTTTCTCACTGAGTTTGTAATTATGTCTTTGTTTACATTAACTTATTTTCACTTTATCAGAAACAGTAGTGTTTTTGTTCTTCTAGCCACCTGTTAAACTACAGTATTACTTGCATTGAGTAAAAAGGAGTGAACTTTAACTATATATAGCAACTTGAGCATTGCCTTAGTCCATGCGTGCTTCTATAACAAAACACTGAGACTAAATTAATATAAAACATCAATTATACCTCATACTCTGAGAACTGGTATATCTAGTCAAGATACTAATAGATTCTGTGTAGCAAAGGCTACTCTCTATTTGCTGGTAGTGTCTTGGACCATGTCTTTATAAGGTCTTTGCATGGTGGAGGGCAGAGAGTCAAAAGGGAAATAGCTAGCCCTCTCAGGTCCTCTGATAAAGCAATAACATATTCATGCTGAGGACTGAAGTGGGGGGACCTTCTTGTGAGGTTGCTACAGGGGAACTAAGTGTGAATATGAAGTTTTAAGAAGACAGAAACAGCAAAACTTTTAGTCACAATAGATGGAGAAAATAAGATAGCCCATGATAAAACCAAATTTAAGTAATATCTATCCATAAACCCACCGAAACAGAAGGAGCCAGAAGAAAAACTCCAACTTAAAGAGGTTAATCACACCAAAAAAAAAAAAAAAAGTCACAAGGAATAAGTCCTAGAATAGCAAATCAAAAGAGGGGAAAGACACACACACACACACACACACACACACACACACACACACACACACAGCAACAACTAAATAACAGGAATCAGTAAACACTGCTTATTAATAATGCAATACTAATAGTTCCCCACCCCAAAAAAAGAGACAGACTCATAGATTGGTTTAGAAAACTGGATTTATCTTTCTGCTGCATCCTTATCATCAAAGATGGATATCACCTTGGTAAAATCAGAAGGACCAAAGAAGCAGGCTGGTATAGCCATTTTATATTTGACAAAATAGACTTCAAATCACAACTAACAAGAAGACATGGGGAGGAACACTAACATACTCATCAAAAGAAAACTCCACCAGGAGGACATTTCATTCTTAACATCTATGTACCAAACCTGATTTCATAAAACAAACACAACTACAGCATAAACCACAGATTGACACTCATACACTAATAGTGAGAGATTTCAGTTCCCCATTCTTGCCAAAGACAAGTCATACATACAAACAAAAACTAAATTAAAGAATTGCTGGAGCTGACTAACATTATAAACCAAATGGACCTAACACATATTTACAAAAACATTTCTCCCAAACACAAAAGAATATACCTTCCTCTCGGTTCCTCATGGAACTTTCTCCAGAATTAACCACATACTTGTACACAAAGCAAGTCTTAACATTCACAAAAAAATTGAAATAACACCCTGCATCCTATCTGACCACAACAGATTTAAGCTGCATATCAACAATAACAGAAAGTTTACAAACTCATGGAAACTGAATAGCACACTAATGAATGAAAAAATGACAGAAATCAAAGACTTCCTAGATTTGAATAAAAATGAATATACAACATACCCAAACTTATGGAACATAAAAAAGGTGGTTCTAAGAGGCAAGTTCATAGCACTTGGTGAGTACATAAAAATTTGGAGAAATCTCATACTAGCAACTTAACAGTACACCTGAAAGCTCTAGAACAAAAAGAAGAGATCACATCCCCAAAAAAGTAGACAGCAAGAAATAAAGTTAAGTATGAAATTAATAAAATAGAAACAAAAATAAAAACAATCAAGAAACAAATAGTTGGTTCTTTGTGAAAATAAATAAGATTGACAAACCCTTATCCAAATTAAACAAAAGGCGGAGAGAGATTAACAAAATTAGAAATGAAAAGGGAGGTATAATAGACACTGAGGAAAATCCAAGGACTCATAAGGACATACATACTCCACCACATTGGAAAATCTAAAAGAAATGGATAATTTCCTCAGTACATACCACTTAACCAAAGTTAAATCAAGATGAGACAAGCATTTAAACAAACCAATAACCCCTAGTGAAACAGAAGCAGTAACTAAAAATGTCCCAACAAAAAGAAAGTCCAGGCCAGATGGTTTTAAAACAGAATTCTACAGGTTTTCAAAGAAGAGTTAATGCTAATACTACTCAGATTGTTCCACAAAATAAAACAGAAGGAACACTGTCCAGTTTGTTTTACAAGGCCACAATTACCCTGAAACCCAAACCACATAAAGACCCAACAAAGAGAATTACAGACTAATTTCCCGTATGAACATAAATGTCAAAGTTATCAATAAATGCATGCAAACTGAATCCAAAGACACATCAAAAAGATAATCCAGCATTATCAAGTAGGTTTCATCCCAGAAATGCAGAGATTTTTCAACATATGTAAATCAATAAATGTAATCCAACATATAAACAAACAGAAAGAAAGAAAGAAAAAAGTACACTCACCTCATTAGATGCAGAAAAGTCCTTTGACAAAATACAACACCTTTTCTTGATAAAAGTCCTGGAGAGATTAGAGATACAAGGGACATGCCTAAGCTTAATAAAGCTTTATAGAAAGCCCATAGACAACATCAAATTAAATGGAGAGAAACAATTCCACTAAAATCAGGAACAAAACAAGGTTGTCCACTCTCTCCATACCTATTCAATATAGTACTTGAAATGGCTAAGTATTATAAATGGCTGAGATCAATAAAACCAAATGACAACTTGTGTTGTTACGTGTATGGGTTAGGGGGACGCTCACACTGCTGGAGGGAGTACAAACTTGTACAGCCACTATGGAAATCTTCCCTCGGGAAGATGGGAATTGACCTACCTCAAGACCCAGCTCTTCCACCCATAGACATACACCCAAAGGACGCTTCATCCCACCAAAGAGACACTTGCTCAACTGTGTTCATTGCTACTCTATTCATAATAGCCAGAAGTTGGAAACAACTTAGTTGTTCCTCAACAGAAGAATGGATAAAGAAAATGTGGTGTATTTACAAAATGGAGTATTATTTAGCCATTAGAAAAGAAGAAATTCACTGGTAAATGGATGAAACTAGGAGGGAAAACACTGAGTAAGGTATCCTGAGGTATTCCTGAGTGAGGTATCCCAGACCTAGAAAGGGAAATATGGTATGTATTCACTTATATGTGAATGTTAGCTGTTAAGTAAGTGATAACCAAAGTATAATCCATATAACTAGAGGTTAGGTATGGAATGAGTGACTAGTTAGGGGACAGATAAATCTCCCTAGGAAAGAAAAATAGAAAGTTTTAGGAGGATAGGGGGATGGCTGGAATAGGAAGATCAACTGGGGAGGGAGAAGGACAGGGAAGAGAATTTGGGGAGAGACAGCTAAAATTAAGGGCCATTTGAGGGGTAGTATGGAAACCTAATATAGTAGAAGCTTCCTATACACACACACACACACACACACACACACACACACACACACACACACATGCGCGATCTAACTGAAATCACCAAATAATGATGAAGACAGAGTGACATTAGCCATCTCTTGTCACCAAATGAGGCTTCCAGTACCAAAAATGGGTTACATCTAATTGAGATTTTGGCTGAAAGGGTTGTACAGTTCTCTCCAAACAATCAAGACTGTTGCCAAGACTATAGATTACTTTCCACAAACTAATGGCAAGTCCCCATTGCTGAAAACAACACGTACACAACTTATTGAATGTGGAGAAGTGGAGCTGGTGCCTACATAGAGCCTTCACCAGCACATGCTAACATCTTTGGTACAGGAATTCCTCTGAATGCTACCAAAAGAGAAATATGAATACCAACCCAGCTACAAATACTTGGCTTGACAATGGTATTCTGCCTGCAAGATATGTTAGTGCAATGGTGGAACAAAGTTTGTGAGAGTAACCAATCAATTTCTGATTTGACTTGAGACCCTCTCCATGAGATGGAATTCATACCTGGAACTACTTAGGTGGACCAAGAACCTGAAACTAGATTGCCCAGGGACCTAGGGTAAAACCAAATACTGCTCTTCTTTAGGAAAAAAAAAAGGTGGAAAAGTAACAATAAAATGATTCCTAATGACATTCTGCCATACTCATAGATCAGTGTCTTGCTCAGCCATCATCAGAGAAGCTTCCTCCTGCAACAGATGGGAACAAATACAGAGACCTACAACAAGACATTATGCACAGAAGGATAGACCTTGGAACATGCAACTCTGAACAGCATGTATTCATCAACTCTCTCCCCTCAGGGCTCAGGGAAGCCTGTGGAAGAGGAGGTGGAAAGAATATAAGAGGCAGAGGAAATGGAGGATACCAAGAAAACAAGGCCCTCTAAAGCAACATGATCAAAGCTCATATGAACTCCCAGAGACTGAAACAGCATGCACAGGACTGTCAGGTGTCTGCACTAGGTCCTCTGCATATATTATGGCTTCCAGTTGATCTTTTTATGAGGTTCCATATTGTGCAAACGAGTAGGTCTCTTTCTTGTTCCTTCTCTTGGGCTCTTCTCTCTGTATTGTCCAGTTTCAATGTGTTAGTTTTTGCTTTATTTTTGTTACTTAAAACCTTGTTTTGTTTTCTAATGAGAGACAGAAAAGGAATGGATCTGGCTGTAAGGGAAGGAGGGAAGTGATCTACTGTAAGGAGTAGATGGAGGGGAAACTGTGATCAGGATATATTATGTGAGAACAAATTTCAACAAAAGGAAAAAAATAAAATGGAAAGGAGCTTAGAGCTATCCAGTACACACATTTAATTTCAGCAAAGCAGTATATTGTAGCTGGAAGTTTTCCTGTGTCCCACCCAGTCCTACAGCCACTCAGACCCAAGTAAACACACAGAAGCTTATATCAGTTACAAATTGCATAGCCATGGCCTATGGCTCAATTTTCTTGCTAGCTAGCTCTTAAAACTAAACTCAGCCCATTTCTATTAATCTATATGTCACCACGTGGCTTTACCTGTGTGCCATTACATGATGCTCCCTGGACAGCAGGATGGCATCTCTTCCACCTCTCCTTTCTTCCTGTCTCTCCTGGATTTCCCACCTGCCTCTAATAGGCTAAACAGCTTTATTTATCAACTAATTGGAGCAACACATATTCACAGTGTACAGAAAGACATCCCACAGCACTTCCCCTTTTCTATCTAATCAAAAAGGAAGGTTTTAACTTTAACATACTAAAATTACATATAACAAAACAGTTATCAAGCGAGAATTACAGTTACAATATCTAATCTATTTGTATTTGGCAAAATTAAAGAAAATGTTCTATCATCTACCCTGTCTTTGTGGTTCTAAAGTTTCATATCTAATTTATCTTTTATCATAACCAAGGAAAATTATAACTATTTAGTCTTCAACTACATCAAAGTTATTATATCCTACCTCAGAAGGATATACTATTACCTTAGTAAATAAGAAACACATTATAAGCAACTTCAAAAATTCTGGAAATGGCAGAGACAGTTGTCTGCTTGGACAGTCATCCAAAGTTCCTCTGCAATGTTGGGGCATCTGTCTTCAGCCTATAGGTCTAGAGTTTTTTCAGTCACTTCTCCCTGTGTTCTATAGAATATCTGGCAGTCTGCCCTGCGAAGCAGGAACCTGAAGAACCATTTCACCCCATTTTGGCAAATTCAGTGGTCATTTTCCTATGGGTCCTGCATGTCCAGTTTATACAACATATTATCAGTGGTCCAGGCAAGAGCAGCCTCTTGGCCAAATAGCTATTCTTGCCAAGAAGAAGATAAACTCCATATGGAGTGTCTTCAGTGCCCATCCTCCTCTCTGAAGTAAATTGGTGCCACTAGAAGCAGACATGTCTCACTGTACAGAAAGTCTAAGTTTTTAAAACATTTTAAATGCCATATCTGTAGGTCTTTGAAGTGTTTGAAGATTACCTACCTAACTGAAATATATCTATGTATACCTAGAAAACTTAACTAACATGATTATAAGTTTATCATGGATGACTAATTATTAGTTTGTATTTCTTAATTGTACATTAAAAAATTTAAATAAGCTGCATAAACATAATACCTTAAACAAGAGTATAAATATATATACAGTATAACAAAATTAACTTTAAATTTGTATCAATAAACTAAAATCCATAGCAATGTAAAACATTTTAAACAAGTTGTTACTCTTTAAAAGTAGATTCAATAATCTACCCTTTTGTCCTATCATATTTATATTATCCCTTTTTCTTTTTTAGAAAGAGATTGCATTTATAATCAACCCCCTTTAAATAAAAATAAACATTTATAAACAGTATTTTGGGAATTTGGGTGTAGCTTCTCATACTACTTCCTTCTGAATGGGGGCGCCGGCAATCTTATGGGGATCCTGAGAAAATTAAAAATTATGGTCAAGTCCTGACTGGAGTAATCTGTAAGCTGTATTCTCTGAACCAGTTGCCTTGAAGCTGTTCTGGATGTTGGAACATCTGGAGACCTCTCAGGGAGTCTTAGATGATCAGACCATATTAGCCTAGAAGCAATCCACAGGTTCTCATCTTGTGTGGAAACAAAAGCAGAATCTCTTTTCCAAAGCAACATATCATTAGACACAAATTTTGAAGTCAAGATACCTTTTATATATATTAGTTTAACTCAGAAGCCTTTATAATCAAATGTCTTTCTGCAGTTAAAAATCCTAAAGACAATATAATCCAGACTCTTTGTGTGATTTCTATCTTTATGTGGCTTATTTTTTGTATTACTTTTACTATCTCTTTAAAGACTTTATTTTTTTAAAACTATCTATTTCTTTATATAACTACATATATTCCTTTTTCTCTCTCCTGTTCACTCCCCAAAGTTCCAAAATTAGTCATGTACCAACACTTGGCTTTATAAACATTATTTAGATCTTTTACATTTTCTGCTAGTAATGTTGTAGGGTATATATGTATCTCTAAACATTTTATAGTTTTTTTTGCCATTGTGAGTAATATACTTCAATTTAATTTTGATTATCATTGGCATATAAAATATACATGGCTTGTATATTTTTGCCTTAAAAATAAATTAAAGGAAAAAGGACAAAAACATTCATGCCATAGCAGGTTGACAGCTATGTTGAGTGTAAAAGCTCAAAATTAAAAGCTATACATTGTATGATTACTTCATATAGTTGCAAAATTGAAACGACAGAACAACTCAGTGGTTTTATGTGAGATAGTATAGGAAGGGTGTGAACTGTTAAGGGTCACCTATAGGAGCTTCCCAGGGGTAGTGGACATCTTGACCTCACACATCTGTTTTGGATGTACAAAACTTAACTGAATGCTTATACAGGCTGCCAAGGCTCCACTCAAGTCTGTGTGATTGATTTGCCAGTCAATTCCCAGCTTTGAAGAAGTTACAGAAACAAAACACAGTCATGTAGGTAGAGTTTTCCTGTCCCAACTGCATGCTCCCAAACAACTGGCAGCCACTTCCCAATAACTGACTTGAAGGCTTAATATAAATTATTAATGCTTGGCTGATAGCTTAGGCTTGTTACTAGCTAACTCTTACATTTAAATTAACTCATATTTCTTATCTCTGCTTTGCCACGTGGCTCATGGCTTATTTCCTCATTTTCTGTGCATACTGCTTCCTCAGCAGCACACTGGTTGGTGGCTTCTCTCACTCCTCCCTTCTTTCCATCATTCTCCTATAGTTTGGTTGTCCTGCCTATAATTTCTGCCTGGCTACCTACCAATCAGCTTTTTATTAAACCAATCTGAGTGACACAGTGTATAGAAGGATTATCCCACAGCACAATCAACCTGCTTCCTGAAAGCTCTTAACGCATCTGAGGCAGAGATCTCAGGCTAAGAGTTTGCACTGTTGGGCACACACGAACTGTTGTGCCCGGAGCAGATCTCTACCTGCCTACCTTTGTAGCATGAGTCTTAGAGAGTCTTATTAATAAAATCAAACCTGAGCCAGGTATTAGGGTGAACACTGGAAGGTCAGAGAGACAGAATAAGCCACGGCTACCTCACCTTGCCGGATCCTCAGCTGGTCTTGTTTCCTCAGACTGGAGGCCTCTGAGTCCTCATCCAGAATGGGTCTCAGCTGAACTGCTGCTAGAAGCCTGAAAGCTTAACCAGGCCAAATGCTTCTCCAGGCCAAATGCCTCTCCAGGGCAAATGCCTCTAGTTTCTGGTCTTCACGCCTTATATACCTTTCTGCTTTCTACCACCACTCCCTGGGATTGAAGGCGTGCTTTCTGGGATTAAAGGCGTGGGTCACCATGCCTGGCCATTTCCAATGTGGCCTTGAA